>JBBBWG010014779.1:22373-64132 GCA_037176905.1 Azolla pinnata
GTGGATGGCATGAGGGGCATTTGAATACCAGATGAAAGTGACAACGAATGTTAAGTTGCATTTGCGCAGATCCGAATTTGAGCCCTTTATATATAGAATGGGAGGAGAAAACTATTCGGTCCTATCCACATCTCTGATGATGAAAGTAGCAAGACACGTTAACATTGTGACGCACTTTTATCTGACATTCTCTTGACGTACAGACGCCTTACTTGGATGATCACATCGAGGATGATGAGCATGACAAATGCGCTACCTTTGTCTTACGTTTCCCGACGTATGAACGTAGTAAATCACATGATTCCATCGATGAGCTCATACGAACAAGTAGCCTGCATCGATCCGTTCATCAGTTCGCATCTGCGTCAGATCATCTATTATCTGATCAATTTTCCGCACATTTCTTTTTCTTTACCGGAAGGGTTGTGTAAATTTTGTACTGGAAATGTATCAATAAACAAAGGGAGAATTGCCAAAATACGCCTAATAATATCATAAATTACATTTTAACGCCTATTGAAATCAGAAACTACAAATTAACGCCCACTCTTAGCTTTCCACGAAAATTAACACCCAATTAATTCTATTCTGCTAGTATGATTTTGCTCCCGATCACTTCCCGCCAGTTGATCCTAACTGATTCCCTTCTACTACTCACTTAACGCATTGATTTGATTGAAGGGTTAGTAATTTTAGAATTTGATTAATGGATTAACGCATTGATTTGATGTTAATCGAGCGATCGAGTGCTAATCAACCGGTTCATTTGACGTTAATCGAACTCGCAAATTAATGGATCTGGCGATAATCGATCAAGTACGCGTCAATTTTTAAAAAACTAGGCGTCGATATGTAATTTTCAGTTTTGGCCGGCGTTAAAATGTGTAATTTATAATTTTGGTAGGCGTTTTTATTTTATTTTCTTTTTAAAATTTCCCATAAACAAATCGAATTTCCCTCTTGGAGTTTATCCACGAAATTAGACGAGTCACATTATCCACAAATTTATCCACAACAAAATAAATAAATAAATAAATAAATAAATAAATATTCGAAACAAAATGAGAAGCGCCGCTGACGTGGCCGGTCGGTGGCCCGATTCCCGCGCTTTCTTCGTCTTGCCGAAATCGCGATCAGAAGAAACGCCGGATGACTGCAGATGATCTTGAACTCTCCATCGCGAAGAAGCAAAGACAGTAACGACACCACCACGTTTCGCTTAGGGTTTCAGAAATCCAAGGTGAAGGAGGAAGCGAAGAGGCCGTCTCTAGCGTCCGAGGAAAGGAATCGAGGAAAGAAGAACGCAAGGTATGTGCGTTTTTTGTGCTTGTATGTCCGCGTATGCTGGATCTGAATAATCACCTTGCCGTTCTGCTGGCTCTTCTCTCAGGAGCTAAGTTCTGCTTTGAATCTTGATTTGCAGTTCGGACGAAGAAGCTGGTAAGTGGCAGGAGAAAGAAGACGAAGACGAAGACGAAGACGAAGAAGCCATGACGACCTTGAAGATTGCTAACTTTGGTTGCTTATCAGAATCATCCATTCCAACTCTTCTTATTAAAGGATCTCCCCCTGATCTTTCCTCTCCAAATCAGTTCTGCATTGGTCAAAATATCTCTAACCGATTACCTGACAGAAGACTTCGGGTATTTGCCGACACTGCAACATCTGCTAGTAATGCTGATCGATTTGATCGTTCTTCTCTCAACCGAAGAACAAGGTATGCAGTTCTTGCTGGCTTATCCGTCTGGTTTCCGTTGATTTCAATCAAAAGCTCACCTGACTAGCCATGCCTTTGTCTTCAGCTCTTCCTATCATATTTCTTTTTTTGCTTAATTCTGTCTCTATGTTTTTCTAGGACATTTTTCTTTGAACTTAGCTCTAAAAGGTACTTTTTTCGTTCTATCGTTCTTTAGTATTTCTTATATTTACTGTTCTTGCCTTAACACCTTTTCGTTTCAGCGTTTCTTGTTATGGTTTTTCTGCGTGCTTGAATTATCTCCATGGTTGTTTTCGGGCTATTTATTTCTGTCAAGCTTATCTCTGATCGTAGTTCAAAAAGTTCCTCCATTCCTATTTCAATATTTTGGTCCTATGGTTTTTTTCCATGAGTATTTCTTCGCTTCAAGATCCTTTTTGATATGCTTCTTCAGAAAAATTTCTTTTTGTGGTTTTTTTTGTTCTTAACTTTTCTTGTTTTGCTGTTCTTTTTTCAAGTTTCCTCCATTTTCAGATTTTGATTTGTGTCTGCAGCTGCAGGAATGGTCTTTAATTTTTTTCTTCCTCTCGTTCCTATATTCTTGTTTTAGATCAGAAGTAGATTAGATATTCCATTTGTATGTAAGCCTTTCTCTTAAAGTTACATTGTGGAGATTTTCCATTTTACTTCTGTCAGGACTCAGGATTCCAGCATACAAGGTTTACGTTAGATCTTTCTTTCTCGGGAGATTTGATTCAATCATGCTAGATCCACTTTAGATCTTTCTTTCTTAGTTTTATCAGGAAAATTTGATGATTTTAGGGTTTCAATTTGTAGCTAGCAGCTTTTTCGTTGATAGGTTTTTTCCTGTCATATTTTTTTTTGTCATTTTTTTCCTCTGCTTATAACCAATGGCCGTAGATCTGCTGGTTCTTTAGTACTTTAATCTGCAAAGCATTCTCTCCCTGTCTTTGTAATTTCTAAATATCTTAATTCTCTACCTTTCTGAGGTTTTCCTGCATTGTTTTTGTTTGTTTATGGCTTTATGCTTCCTAATTCTCATGAAGATTCTTGCTGCCTACTTTGCACGTAGATATTCTCTTCTCCGCAGCATTGTTCCCTATTTTGAAATCGATCCACTTTACCTATCTCAGGTAGAAGAACATTCAGAGAATCATTTTTCTTTTTCCATACTAGCACTTTTCTCAGATCCTGAAATCTGCCTTGTTTTTGACGTAACCGTTACTTTATTAATAGCAGTATTTTGTAACTCTTACTAGACATTGCTGAATGCACTTTCTGTGTCAGCGCTTTCTTTCAACAAAATTGGAACTTTAATTTGGCATTTGTGTCTGCCGAACTCCTTATTGTCTCATTCTTTTTTAAGCAATTGTCGTTCTTCCTTATTGCAGGTGAACTTCTGTACTTAAAATTGTAATCTGAACTGTTTTGGTTTATATTCCTTTTCTTAGAATCTGAAACTTCGTCCAACATTTCTGTAACTATCTAACTCTTTTACTTATGAATTGGAAATTTTTCTCTAACGCAAGGCATTCTCAATCACAATTACAACTTCAGCCTGTTAATCAAGCGTAGCCAAGCTTGAAATTAAGAAGCAAGAGGCTTGCGGTCATTATACTGTATTTGTGCATCTCTCTCTCTGTCCCAAAATGTTAACTTCTCTGTGTGTTTGTACTGCTGGCTGAATTGGAGTGAAGCCAGAATGAACCCACCTTTTTAATAATTCGTCTTTCTTCTCTTAAAATTTGTGTTAAATTGCTTATAATGTATGGTTGAAATAGATTGGGAGTCTCTGCCAGAGGCATTCAACACTCTACTATCAGATCTGTTCCTGTTCAAGTAGCACACGAGCTTCTCAATGCAGGGCATTGGTTCCTGGATGTCAGGTGAATTTAATATGATCTCCTATATCTGTATATGAATTATTGTGTGTGTAGCAGGATCAGGATGCTATTATCTCGATTATTGTCCAATATTCCTTTAAGTCATTATGTTTTCTTGTGATAGAGAGAACTGATGATGGGATAATGTGTTTTTCTGGTGATTTCATAGTTGTGTTTTCTACGTCATGGAATCTCTAAAGCTACATTCAGTCTAGTTTTCCTTAAGAATGGAAGAAATTAACAATATGTAACCAAAATTACATTTTGGTTTGTTATGCCACAGGACAGGCAAGGAGTTTGCAGATGGCCATATCGAGGGTGCAATCAACATACCATACATGTTTAAAGTTGGATCAGGTAATCATGAAAGTTTCATAATGTTGAACATTGCGTTCTTCTTTATTTATGGGAAGGTTTCTAACATGTGTTTTTGGTGCTCTTGTAACTCATCAAACTGAAAATGAAGAAAAAAAATGAATTTTTGCTTGAAGGGAAGCAAATGACTACTATAGTGATCATGGATGGACTTGCGGTTAACGCTTGCGCCAAGCTTGTTTTATATCACCTGTGTTTGAGAATGAATGTATTTCTACCTTAATCTAGCATGTCAGAAATTTAAATCTTGATATTGCCATAGTCTTTGTAATGTTACTGTGTATACATTATTTCTGTTTCATAATTTCCTATTCAAATGAATTGTTTATTCTTTGAAGTTTATATGTAGCTACCGTCTATTCCATTTTGGCGAGGAAAGCATTCAGTTGATGTGATCTCAATTTGTCTTTTATTAACAGGAATGACGAAGAACCATAAATTTTTGGAAGACGTAAAAGAAATGTTTGGGTCAGATGATGAAGTTGTGGTGGTATGTTGCAAAATTGCTCGTATCCATATATTTCTCATATGCTTGCTCTAAAAATATTGATTTGAGGTAATAGTTTCTGATGCTGAACATTGAATATTACTTCTGATATCCTAATGACAGGGTTGTCAAATGGGAAAGCGGTCACAAATGGCTGTTTTAGAGCTAATTGCAGCAGTAATTACTCTCTCTCTGTGTGTGATAAAAGCATCATGGATGCATAGGTTACATTAGTGTGTCTTTTTGTATAAAATAGTGTCTCCTGCATCAACGCACACAAAGCAATGTATGCGCTGATTAGCTAAGTATTAAGCTGCACTTTCCATTAGGATTACATGGATTTTTATTTCCAAATTAATAGGACTGAAATTTAAATATTTGAGTGGGAATTTCTATGATTCATGTATGTGTAGCCTGTGTAAAGTGTATTGTTCATCTATGATTTATGTATTTTTTGATGTGTGCGTATTTGAACCTAATGATTATCCAAAAGATTTGCAAGAAGATTGACTAAGATGTAGCATCGTTTGTGTCTTTCAGGGTTTCACAGGAGTTACTGATATGGCTGGTGGTTATTCGGCTTGGGTGCAGAGTGGGATGCCCATCGTATAGATGTTTAATTGAAACATCAATACATAAGCTGAGCATCAATAATGGTTATCTTCATTTCTGCCTTCAAGTCTAGCTAAATCAAGTATCATTCTAAGTCTGTTTTGGAGCTGCATTTTACTGCTTTTGTATAGGGTCTCATATATGTTAAAACTCCACCTTGTTACATATATGTTGTGTAAATATCTATTATCTCTACAATAGTAAGCTGATGAAAAGATAAATTCAGCTGGAAATGCTGATGAGTATAGAATCACCTAGCTTAGAACAAGTGGGTGAACTGGTGATAACTGCATGAAGCAAATACCTGTTATCTCTATTTACAAGAGATCATTCTTACAGAGCTTACATCACAAAAACATAAAACCTTGTGAACCTCATTGTTTTCAATCTCCTTGGTTTGGTTGATACAAAAAAAATTGATTTTGAATGCCCTTGTCTTTTCCCAGAGATATGTGCTAAAAGGCTATTATGATGCTGATCATAATAACTAATAAATGTTATGTTTGATGGTATTATGTTAATGTAATATTTTTTTAAATTATCAAGGTTGGAGATCAGGTTTAGGAGATGGAAAATCAGAACTTAGATCTCTTTCACATGGCTTGTTTCTAACAAAAGCAGGGGACAAATATTCTCAAATTAAATTAAAAAGCATATGCAAGTAACATTTTCTTTTGTGAGAGATACCTAATAAGGCTCTATCTTCCTTAACAAACAATCGCAGTGGTATGTTTGGAATTTAGAATTTCAAAAATACTTGATGTAAGTGAAAATGCTCATGCATATATATTATAACAATGTATTGTGTACAATTTGTTGATAGTGGTGGATAATTTTCCACAACTCTGTTTCTTCATGTGTGGTCCCAAGGAGTCTGATCATTGCTTTTGAGTTCAGAGTGACAGAACAGTGAACTCATTACACTATACTGGCTAATACACAAGCAATAGGTATGGTGTATTCTCATATGGTGTGAAGATAATGATGTATGCGAAAGATACGAAGAATTGAGTGACTCAAAGGTATCAGTTCTCCACTGAAGCTGGATATCCCAGAAGTTTAGTGACAAGTCTCCCATCAAAATGTGGTCCCTAAGTGTATATAACGATATTGGATTCAGTTTTAAAGTCTGCGTGCTAGTCCAAGCCAAGCAGCGTAGCTCCCCCAAATAAATTCTGAAAGCATCAATCAAATATATGTAGAGAACAAGGATTCTCGAAATTGCTACTATCAAGGAAGAGACGTCTTCATGTAAGTTGTTGGGCCAACATTGGTCTTCAGCTACTCATGGTTTGGAAAGGAAAGAGGGATTTCTGTTGTAAATCTGTGTTTGTTTGTTAATGCAGTCCAAGTAGAAACAAAAGTGCGGGCAGTGCTTTGCCACATTGCAGATGAAATTCACAGTCTTTTCTCGCGGATGATCTCAGAAGCATATGTTCACTTTGGCTACTCTGCACCTTATTATTAGTGATTATCTTTTAATAAACGAATTTTGAGCCAGCACGCCATTGATTAATTCAAGTTGATGCCAGAAAAGGATCTCAATGTTCTAGGTATGCAGGTCTTTGTGAAGTAAATAGGGTGGATGTGGCTGGATCAAGTGTTCAACCAAATGATGAATCTCCACAAAATTTTATATGGCTATTAACCTGTGTGGTTATGAAATCACGATCAGCTATATATATCCATACCATTACTTCATGCCCATTTTGCAAGGCACAAAAGGTTTTTGGGCAACTTTTGGGGGGTTTCAAATACAAGAGGGGTTCCTTTCAATATTCTCATATTGGCCACCGTCATAGCAGGATTATGTGATGTTAAGAAAAGCTGGATTTGAGCCCCGAGCAAAACAAATGTAGTATTTCTCTTTTATTGGCACAAAGGTGAATATGCATGTCAATGTGTACTGATTTCTAATGTGCACAGTGTAAATATCTCATTTTACAGGGATGGTTTATGAGGGATTTATTAGGTTCTACATGAAGGAATGTGCAGGGAGTTCAATGAGCGTCCAATGTCTAGAAGGTATGAAATGCAACAATATATCCATACTTGATGGTTCTCATTAATGTCTTGAGGGACATTAATGCATTATACCATTGCATCGTATTTTGTAGTTTATTTGTGTTTTTCACCTTATATAGATGGTTCCCACAAGAAATGTATGTTATTTGGCCATGACTAAAAATTCTTCGTAAAGATAGATGTCTAATTCTTACAGAAAGTATCCATCAAGAAATGTTTATACATCTCCTACACTAGTGTAAGATAAAAAAACACTTACCTTCAGCATTTTTCCCTGTGATAGGTCTATCCCTCGGATTTTCTTGTGTGCAATAGTGATGTTACTGCTGATGCTTTCTATGTTGGAATTAAATTTGCTCTTCAGCGCTCGCTCCATGATGTTGAATATATCATGTGATTCCACCATTGCCTCTACCAGTTTAATCTGACTATATGCATGAGTTTTGCTGTCTTCCATTTCATCACATTCCATATCCGTTGGCCTTATTCCTATCACTAGTTCCATGAGGACTACTCCGTAGCTATATACGTCACATTTTGTTGTTATTAAGCATAAACTTAAAAATAAACTATAACCTGTATAATGAAACCTTAAGTTTATCTATCCATCTCTCTCCCTCTCTCTCTCTCTGTGTATATTTATAAATATATATGCATTTTAGAGGAATCTATTGGAATTAAAAAGATTCAGATATTTTTGTACGAGTAAAACAGGGAAGGTAGATAGATTATCTTTTTATTAAGTTTTCTTTTTAGGGGTAGATTGCACAAACAACTCGTTTTGTGAATTTCCTCTGTAGCTTCATCAATCACAAAAAATATCAGTTTTGGTTATGAAAAAAAGATACACTTATTCTGGATATGTTTCTCCAAACAGATCGTAGAAATATCTCCACCAGTTAGGGGTAAAATATTAAGGTATGTACTCTCTGAAAACCATATATCTTGTTTACTTATATTTATTTATGTAGAAGTATGATATCTGATGGTAGTTATCTAGATTATAAAGTTAGAGGTGAATCTCATTTGCGACTCATATTTTCGAAGGTCTGTGATTATTTAATTTATCACAATTTTGATTTTATACTCCAAGTGATCTACCCATTGGTCGTCATTCTAGATGGGGGATCGAAAGTTCAAACCCTATTTACATGCTAAATGTAGATGCAAGACAAGTTTTCACATCATCCACCATTGGTGACAAGACAACGATCTAGATGAGCATGGTGCTTAAATCTCTCTTTCGTTGTTTGCTAGAGGGTGTTCTAGCCCTATCTTTTCCTTTCTGTTTCTTATCTCTTCCTTATGTTTTTCTTATTAATTCGTTAGACTCTTATTGTTGACGATTACGCTCATAAAATGTAGCATTATTGCCATAGTCGCGTTCTGAATATTGCAATGGCATCTTGTAATGAAAAAGTTGGCAATGTTTGTAACAAGTGTAGAACTCCTCAACTTTTCACTGGCATACGTCCATTGATATGTTTATCATTGGACTTTCAGAATGCATGGCTTCCAGCAAGGGTTGAACTCCGGTTCATGGTACAAAGTGATAAGACTAAGGCCAATGTATGAAGAAATTTGAAGAAAATGATTGTCTTCGTCTTCCTCGACTCTGCTGTAAATTTCTGTATTTCTTTGATATTTTCACAGTTTGTGAAGAAGTTCTCCCCACGGTGGATACAAAAAATGAAGTGATGGATAACTTTCCCACTTGGACGTCTCTGTACTTCAACTGTGAACATGTTCATGCTAGGTGTGGTTCGAGCTAACAAACGATCTATTGCTTCAATGTGATGTCAGGTAGGGATCTCAATGTGTTGGATTTTTAGAAAGGAAAAAGGAAGAAATTAAAGAGAGGGAGGTACTACATTGTATTAATTCATGCTTTAACATTGGAACCATAAGGTCCCTTTTATAGATTACAAGAAGGAAATGGTGGTTGCACCTGTTGAGGCCAACAAAATGGTTGCTGCTTCTAACACCTGGCAATATTCTAAGAGGTTTGTTTCTTGTTAGTGTTTTTGAGATGTGGATTGAGCATGACAAAAAGTGGTAATTGGAGCATAAAACATGCCATATGATTAATGTGTTCAACAATGCTTTCTAGTAATTTCTGCATCTCTCTGATATCAATTGATCCATGGTCACGTTGTAGGAATCGGGAATGCATTAATATATATATATTGGGAAATCCGTTTATAGATATCATCCAATAATATATCCATACTTCCATTTATTTCTTGAGTGGCATTTGTGCACTACATCATCCTCTTGTATTTATAATTTCAGGGATCGCTTTGTGGTTTTTTTACCTGATATAGAGACTAGAAATATATGTTATTTGGCCCTATTTAATAGTTCTTTGCAATAGATGTCCACGTCTTACAAAAGTGTATCTCAATAATTTTTCATTTATCTCCTGCGTTCTATAAAAATACTTGTGTATCTTCCACATTTTTTGGTGGCATTGCATTGAGTTTACCGATGATTTCTTCTATGGTAGGTCTATCTCTTGGATTCTCTTGTGTACATTTTAGGGCAATAATGATTATGCTGCAAATGCTTTCTATGTTTGAATCAAATTCACTCTTCAGTGCATGGTCCACAATGTCGTATATATCATGCGATTCCACCATTGATGCTACCAGTTTGATCAAACTATATGCAGCAGTTTTGTTATCTTCCATTTCATCACATTCGATGTCTGTTGGCCTCCTTCCTGTCACTAGTTCCATGAGGACTACTCCATAGCTATAGACATCACATTTTGTTGATATTTGGCCATAACTGGCACATTCTGCACAGTTGACAATGATAATGTTATTGAATCAAAAACTGTGAGATAAACAATAAACATGTATATTGAAGCTTTAAACCTTCGATTTTGATGGATATACTCCATTCTGTCAAGGCATTCATTCCATAATCTTAGAAAAGAAGAAAACTTACCAGGAGCTATATATCCACGAGTGCCCTTCAGATTTTGCGTTGAGGTGACCATGTCTACAACAACTTTGGCCAGCCCAAAATCAGATATCCGAGCTTCCATATCAACGTTGAACAAAATATTGCTAGGTTTTATATCACAATGAACGATAGGAGAATGACGTCCATGGTGTAAATAACAAAGACCTTGTGCTATCTCCCTGGCTACTTTCCACCTTCTGTCCCAAGGGAGCTTCAAATTGTTATAGTCTGTTTTTGGATGCAGAAAATCCTCTAGATTTCCATTCATCATATGTTCTAGTATGAGGATGTTTGTGTCCATATGGTTGGACCAATATCCCAAGATTTTTATGAGATTTTGGTGTTGAATTCGTCCAAGTGACTTTATCTCCCGGAAGAAGCATTTTATTGATCTGCTTTCAACTGTGAACTTCTTGAATGCTAAAACCTGGCCATCTTGGTATCATAATACAAGTTGCATGGTCAATAACAGATTCAGTAATTAGATAACAATTTCGTTTTATGAGTGCAGATGAGAATGGCTTCGATTCAATGTATCCTTTAGAGATCATCTCAGGATGATTAAATACATACCTGGCATTACACCTTTGTATACTTCTGCAGAAGATCCCCTACCAATAATATTTTCTGGACTAAAATGATTTGTTGCCTGCTTGATCTCATCCCATCTCAATCTCAGTGGGTTTAATTTGGGATCCAATGTTGACAAATCAGATGTCTCAGATCTACACCCAGATAAGAAATTAGATCAGATCAGCTGATAGTATAAAGATTTTGATTTGAATCAACCATGCCAACTTTAAGTTGAGGGATTACCTTGGATCACCTAGGAACACTGGTTTCAACTCATATAGGAGAATCAATGCGCACCCCAGTATCAGTATAACACCAAAGATTGCTCCAGATACAATAAATGCAATCTTTGCTTCATTGGAATATAACCGTGAAGTCCGTGGGTTCTGTTGAATTCTCTTAAGACAAATCTTGCTTAAGATTGAGCCACAAAGTTGAGGATTTCCAAGAAATGATGCTACAGTTGCATTGTTGAAAATCCCACCGTCCTTAGGTATAGGACCTTGTAGATTGTTGAAGGAAAGATTGAGGAACGCAAGGGTTTTAATGTTGGCTAAGCTAATTGGGATTTCTCCTTCGAGTCCATTGGACGATAAGTCAAGTTGTTGGAGGAGAGTGAGGTTTCCTAAATTCGAAGGAATGCTCCCATTGATTGAGTTATGGGAGAAATTTAATTTAACTAAACTCTGTAGTGACATTCCGATGGAATATGATATAGGCCCAATGAGACTGTTCATGGATAAGTTTATTGTAGTTAAGGCACGACATTGGAAAATGTCAGAAGGCACGATTCCCGATAGGTTGTTGTTAGAGAGATCTAAAGTCACTAGTTGGGCCAAGTTACCAAGTCCATTGGGAATTGCACCTGAAAGCTTGTTGTTGGATATATTAATGTTTATAAAATCTCCCATGGATGAAGAGAATAAGCACATTGGAATGCTTCCTACGAAGTTATTGCTTCCAAAATTTAGTATTTTTAGCTTAGTGCAATTCGAAAGCCCATCAGGGATGGTTCCTGTGAGCTGATTTTGTTGTGCTTGTAAGTCCTCGAGCCTCCATAACCTGTCATGATACGAGCATATGATGTATGTATGCATCAAAGGAGTCAGTAAGGTAATAAATGGCATTATTTTTTGGTGGATAGCTACAACCTCAATGAAAGTGGTTTGGGGAACCTTATCCTGTGTATATCAGGCACATGAACACAGTGATGGTCAAGAATAAGAATATTATCCACCTACAAGAATGTAAGGACATGTAATTCATATGCAGATATGCAAACTCATCCTCGATTCAGTTCTAATTTGTGGTATGTTCAGTTTGGGTTGGAAAGTCAATAAGTATCTATAATACCCTTGTGACTTAGATGTGTTTACCAAAATACGCCTCCAAGTTTCAATATCAGAGGGGTATTTTGATACTTTTTCCTTGATTCTTTTCTCGTAATTTCCCTGAAATTTATAAGCAGTGCAATTCAATCCTTACATGCCAATTGAAGACGGTATAGATCCCTGGAGTAGATTATTGGAAATCCGGAAAGCTTGAAGGTTGCTACAGTTGAACATTTGTTTGGGGAATTGACCAGATAGATGATTGTTCTCCAAGCTTATTCCTTGTAGCGATGCTAACTCACCTAGTGCTTGAGGTATGCTTCCACTAAGTTGATTGTTGTTGAGAAGGAGTTTAACCATTAAGGTTAAGTTTCCAATTCCTGACGGAATTTCTCCGGCAAAGTTGCTGAATTGTAGGTCCATATGTGTGATCTTGCTACACTTGGATATTGTTGCGGGTATATTTCCTGGTGTAATTAGCACTTCTTAAAGACCCTTGCATTGGCTAATCACTAGTTAGATCAGAATGCAACAAGTTTCAAGCTGTGACAATAAGTTTTAGAGGTTGCACTTAACGGAACCGTCCATTTAAGACATTTTCCATGTTACTGATAAAGAAGTATTTTGCATTTAAGTTGTAGACATTTGATCCAACATAGAGAAATACTAATTTGCATTTTCGTGGCTTTCGACACAGGAATTAAGCCATTTGTTCCTCATGTTCCCATTTTGTGTTTACATTATGAGTTTTGTAGAGAGAAGCTTCGCCTAAAACAGGTGGGATAATAGGGGAGGTAGGTTGTCAGAAACATTACCTGAGAAGTTACTAAATCCCAGAATTAGGTGGGTGAGCTCTGTGCAGTTACCAATCGATGAAGGAATAGGTCCTGTAAACTTGTTGAGACCAAGGATGAGCTTGTTCAATTTGGTCAACTTTACCCCAAAATCCTCAGGGATGGTCCCGTGAAAGAAATTACCAAAGAGATCAAGAATCTTAAGCTCAGTAAAATTCATGAGAATGCCAAAGATCAATCCTGAAAAGGAGTTCCCCTCCAACACCAGTGTTTCAAGGTTGGAGAGTAAAGCCATCTCAGGTGGAACACTACCATTCAACGAGCAGTAAAAAAGGCTTAAATAGGTGAGGTTCCTGCACCCTAAGCCTAAGGAAGGAGGAATTGCACCTTCCAAGGGGACCCCAGCGAAATCAAGGTGTTGAAGGCCTGTGCAATTGCCGAGGGATGCTGGGATAGAGCCACTCATGTAGTTATTGTAGCTTATGTCGAAGTAGGTAAGGTGAGTGATGTTGGGGAAAGAGATGGGGAGTAAGGTGCCGGTGAAGTTATTGAAGGATAGGTCTAGATGGCGCAAAGCAGAGCACGAGGAGAGGGAAGATGGTAAGGAAGAGGAGAGAGTGTTGGCGGCAAGATTGAGGGTGAGGAGGTGCGGGAAGCAAGAGGGTGGAATTGTGAGGGGACCATCAAGGTGATTGTTATCAAGGGCAAGTGAAGAAAGAGATGTGAGATTGGAGAAGCACGAGAGGGCGGGCGAGCCACTGATGGAATTGTGGCTTAGATTGAGGGAGGAGAGGGAGGAGGAAGGGAAGATCGAAGCTGCGGAGAGGGAGAAGGAGATGTCATTGAAGGACAAGTCGAGTGAAGTCAGGGAGGTCAGAAGGGATAAGGTGTGTGGAAACCCAGCTTGGTCAATCTGGAGGGACCTGTTTGAGAGGGAGATGGATGTGACGCGGCCCCGTGAATCGCAACTTACCCCGATCCATGACGAGCTGCAGGGATCTCCTGACATGTTGGCCGTATCCCAGGTGTCAAGTGCATGCGTCGGATCAGATGTGATGGATCTCTTGAAGTCACCAAGGGCGAGCAGAGTGCTGGAGAGTGCTCCAAATTCATCTGAGTGTCTTCTATCGACTTCAACACGGAGACTTCGCATTGGGCTGCCAGCTGAAATCGACAAGGATAGCAGCTGCATCAGTATTGGTAACCATCTTCTGGCAGCAACTCCACAGGCCATGGGTAGTAAACTCACTATAGTAAGTAACTCTATCCACCATGATCAATCATAAGAAAGAATGATGAGCTATACATGCATACATATATATATGTATGTCTGTTTGTGTGTATGTATATGTATATAGATAAGACCTTAATACTTTACTATCTAAGTTGGAGCGCGCTTGCATGGAAACCTTACAAAAGTATCTATTTTCTTGAGCATGTATGTTCTATTCTATAGTGTTCAAAAATAGAGAAATGACAACCTCAATGAAGAAACATACATTCTTTTTTATATTCTCATATGTTTGCAGAGAGTCACGTGGGTATGGATTCTCATGGCTTGTCTGTTACTCTCTTTCACCTGAACTCAAACTACCGGTTTTATTGAGGCTTTGGAATAAACCGTGTTGTGAACTTCAACAAAGACGTCAAAAGTCATGGACTCAATATTATCACAAAAATATCGACAAAAAAGGGATTGAAGGATCTTTACAAGATATTTTTGGTTCTTGCTTATGTAAGTTACCCTTCATCTTCTTTTAGATCTTATATTCAATTTCGTGCTTTTATATCTTGCCTTTAAGGCTGCATTGATTCTTGTTTTGATTCCTTTTATTGAATTTTTAAACCTTTTTCTCAGATCAGCCATATAGAAGGGCCGCTATTCATGTTTAAGTGAAAGGACATGTACTTCATTTTGCAACGAAGTGTTGGCTAATTTGGAACACCCTCAAATTCTCTGAAAGTCTGGAAAATGAGCATCATCTAGAAATATTATGGTGGAAGAGAATTAGGTCAAGGTTGGATCTAGGACTCTGAAAGTAGCCCAATACATTGTTTTACAAATGATAAAACAGTGAACAGGGTTGGCGAACATCAATGTCTCAGTGAGGACGTGGTATTGGGAATCCTCAAATGAGATTCTTTAAGTGACTTAAAGGAAGATTACCCGCCTATGAATGGACTTCTCAACAGTTCAGAGAAATGAGACTGCATATCTGAGAGGAGCAATAATTCAGTGTCCATTTTCCATGACCAAAGAACAAAATGGATGCAGATGGGCAATAGAATTAACAAAGACTTCAAGGCTCATTATTCTTCTAGTTCAAAACTTCATGTGGGCAAGTGTTAAGAAGGGAGTAGCTAGAATAGAGACAATCAATCTCAGGATTAATGGTGTAGATGAAGCAGTTGTGAGTCATTGTGTATGGTTATGGCTCTCAAATCTTACACACCCATCCTCTGAAGAAGTAAGTTTACCCATCCAATTTGTATTAGGAAACTCTAAATAGAGCTAGAAATCAAATTGTAGTAGTTTCCCTTTCTTACTATAAAGACTGTTTCCTACCATGTCCTGTACATATCGTTATTATTATCTTGATGAGACAGAAGTGGAGTATTTTAAGATCTCATCTTGAGTCAAGTGGAATTCTGAGTGTATGCTTCTTGTAGTGCAGCTCGAAGATGATTTCCAACCAGATGTGGAGGACCATAACTAAAACTAGTTATTATCCTACCAGAGCAGAGGTAGTATACAGGGAAACTTTTTTTTGCATGATTTGTTCAGTGTCTGCCGCATTTTCTGAGGGGAGAACAAAGCAAAGTAAGGGCAGTACAGAGTCAAGCTAGACAGTTTCAAGAGCAGGTGATATTCTCTTTAAGAATGCCAAAGAGATATTTTCCCTATCCCATCCCATTCTATCTAATCTTTATGATTATCTTTAATGCCATAAAACTACTGAATGTAACCAACTTCGAGCGTGCAAGCTGCAGTTTCAATGATTATTCTTTAACCAAATTGAGAAAATCATGATGTTGGTGTGCATTTCTCCTTTATGGCTGAATGTAACCTAGAAAAGATGAACGTGGTTTGAAGGAAGATGGGCGGCAACCCGATGCTTGTCAAGAGTACGTCTTATTCATTGTAGCAACTCGGGCTGGAAATTCGAGATTCGAGAAAGCAAAACAAAACGATAAGGTCAGTAGTAAAGACATGGCCGTTTCAAAATAATGCCCTTGTTCTTTTCTTTGTTTTTTGTTTCCATAAAAGAAACTTACACAAAGCCCTAGCATATCCGCATTGAGACCTCCCTCTATCAAGCTATTTAAGGTTTAGGGTTTTAGGGTTTAGAGTTCAATGGATGCAGGTGGGCAACAATATGGATCTTATGCGACAGTGAAAACTACAAGAGAAACTTACGGAAAGCCCTAGCATATCCTTATTGAAATCTCTAATGAAGCTATTTAGGGTCTAGGTTTTTTGTTCCCATAAAGAAACTTACACAAAGCCCTAGCATATGCTCATTGAGATCTCTAATGGAAGCTATTTAGGGTTTAGGGTTCAATCGATGCAGGTGGGAAACACAATGGATCTCATGCTGCAATGTAGCCATTTGGGTCAACTCAGCATGACACTGGTGTCTCTTGGGTGAGCTCAGTGTGAGTGGGAATATTAAGTAGGGATGATATTATTGAAGAAGAAAAGAACTGATCGGTTTGACTAGATTCGTTCTCGCAGAGCAATTGGTAATTGATTGAGGAGCAACCAACTGTCAGGCATCGTATGAATGCATGAAGAAACCAACAGCAAAAACATGGCATGAAAGCTGAGTTAAAACCTTCAGAACTACACTAACATAACTGACTAACTTTGCCTTACTTTCATGATATGGGCAGCTAGATATTCATGCTATCAGGTCATGGGCTCAATTCTTAATATGTCCTGATGTGTTTGTGACATGTGAGACCAATGAGCTAGCAAGCATGAGAAGCCGACAATTTAGAAGCTAGAATGAGGCAACAATCAAGCATCTCAAGGAAGAATTCGTCGTGCCAATTTACGATCCAACAACCATTAAGCACATCAAGGAATCACCTATTGCCTGCTTGCATTTTTGTTGCTCACTATTATGTCATCGCAAGGGCGCGGTTTGGATGGTATAACGCTCGTTTTTCCGTTCTTTTGTCTATCTAGTGATTGTGTTTCATTTCGCTTTTAATTCATGGAAAGTAAAAACAACACGCGAGATTTGGTCTTAGCATAGAAACGGATGAATCGTAAAGAAGATATTCCCTACATATAATCGAATGTGCCTTTCCTTTTGGGTGAAGAGTCATAAGATACGTGAAATCTATGAAGGAGGATAGTGCTATGATATGACACGTCGGGATTGCTGATATATACGATGCCAAATGGGTAGGGAACCCAATGCATTGGGACACTTGTTATCCATATTACAATTAAGTTGACCACAATCAACATTGTCAGTAATTAGACAAGAGAATCGAGACAATGTCAAGGAAATTGAGAAGGAGTAAAATTAAATCTTACTATAAAAATTGATCAAGCATTCAGCATCAGTAAAAATTATACAAGCAACGGCAAGGGTCTAGAAAAAATTGTTGGGCATCAAACAGTAGTTTGAGACCAATTTGAGCATTTATTTGTAATTTCCCTTTTATGATAGGTGAAGAATCAGACCATCGATCATAAAATCTTTGCTTGACCGCTCAAATTTTTTTCTTATAAAGTCCCACTACATAAAGCAAGAAGGGGTCGGTAGTTCGAATCATTACATCTGGGGATCAATGAATGGAAGAGTCGAATAATTGAAAAGCTCGTGTTCTCTTCTGACACACGTTCCACTTCCCTCCACAAGTAAGCCCAAGAAAGAAAACAACCATATGGGGTGCTAAGAAAGCATCGTGTGATCTAATGAAGCAAAACTTGTCAAAGTTGTATCCAGAGAGACAGAGAGAGAGTGATGCCATGCAAGTTGTGAGGCCATTCCAGCTCAGCCGTGATCCAAAGATTGTACAAAGAAGATGTCAGGTCATGATCAATACCAGTTCCTAGCTCTTTTTTAGCATTGCAAATGACAAATCACAGCTATGAACAAAGAGAGATCATCTTGACGAGACAAAAGTGATGACCTATGATTCTCTAAGTTATACAACGGATTTGACCAAGTCATCCGAGGAGTTAGTTTTAAGCAAGGTCAGGATTGCCAAGGCCATCATTTTGTCCACATCGTAGAGCCACATTGTCCATGTACATTGTCAGTATGGAGAGTACATAATTGGTACAAATACGTCGTAGATACGAATACTTGACAAAATGCTTAACGTGTGTATACGAATGCTCTTGAACATGCACAAATACGCAAGAAATACGGGTTACGAATACGTGGCAGAATCTACGATCGAGTCTGTCCTCGATCCACCGACCAAAACACTTCCAAGGCAATTCAGAGGATCATCTTTTCTTATCCTTGTAATTTTGCTCTATCAAAGAGGTCCCAATTATTAACATAGCTACAAGATATATCAACACCTGTTTTACACAAGAGTGTCAAGGAAAGAAGAATAGGCTGCTGTTTTCTGTCAAGGTCTTGCTTCTTTATTTGGGTCCTCTCTCAGAGAAGAAGGAGAAGGTGAAGAAGAAAAATGGGTAGCAATGTCGAGGTCACTGTGAATGCCCATTTCTCAGGTCTTCGCCTGGACACCGTGCTATCTCCAGGGAAATTGAAATCCCTTCACAAACAACCATTTGTTATAGGTACTCCGCACCTTTCTTCAAAATGTTGTTCAATCTACTCTTTCTGTACCCGTCTTTTCCTTTCCAAACCCATAGATTTCTGTACAGAATCTGGTTGCAGGTGTACACGGATGTTTTTTATTTTTCTATGTACTAATCAATATATTGTAGTAATCAAATTCCTGTTATATGTATACTTTTACTGAGTTGTTTCATTTCTGTTCGTTTGCTTGCCAATGAATGGCCATATTTTTAGCCTTAGCTCCGAGCATGTGGATCTATCGTTGCCCTCACCAGATATGGATATTATTTACTGCATACTTTTTTATCAAAGTTATGTTATATTTGTTGTATTATTTCTAGCCATATACTTCTCATGAAGATTTAAGCCGCTGTTTTAAGTGAACTTCTTTTTGTCAATAAATTTTTATGGAAGGCATATGAGTGATATCTACAATTCAGGACGAAATCTTGCTTTGTATCAAAAAAAGAAAAAGATTCTAGCTTTTTTCATAAGACAAAACATGCTCTGATTGGGGGTCTTCTATAGTATTATCCAGTGAGAACATGCTAAAAATGTTAACTGGTTATGCAAATAAATCCAAAAATCAGAATCGCCATATAGATTCTTGTTCATATTATGTCCTTTCCAAATAGCAGCAAGTTTTTTGTTAGCTGGTTTATCTATGCTATAATAAAGTAGGTCTATACATGCGAGTTCAAGACCACCAAATTCTATGTACGAACGAACACTCGTACAGGAATTTACAGGTATACAACTAGAAATTTTAGTGAAAACGCGATGTGTTTCCCAGTGTGCTTTGACATGTATAAAACTACCCAGTTTAAAAAAAGGTTGAAATTTTGGGAATAAGAGATTTTAAATTTCTAGCTTGTAACATCCTCTGTACCTCCTGGAATGATAAGCTTTTTGTAGAAAAGTTTTGATGATTCATGGATCATTGCCTAATTCGTGGGCTGCAAATTTTACAAGATTTGAAGCTTGCTAGCTGATTTGTATGGACTTGCATATCCTAGTTTGGAATCCTGTTACACATTTGGAAGCTTTCATTATGTTCTTCCTATTCTCATTTGATATATGAAAACATTTGAAGATGTATCTCTCATTTCGTTCTTATAAGTTATTTTGGTCACTTTAAGATAAATTTCTTCCTTTCTTTGAAGCAATTAATTAGATTCATAAACAGGGATATGTGTTGAAGCACAATGGGAAAGCACTCTTTCTTACAAACATAACAAAAGAAGATATGAAACAGTAGGAAAGCTTAAATTCAGGTTAGAGTCAGAGGTCTTTGGTAAATCTTTATTTATGGATAATTTCATTTCTTGTTTGGACCAATCCAGTTTGTCCTAAAATTATGGCTTTACTCAATCCATTTCCTTCGCAATGGGTGAAACTGATAACAGTTTACCTGAGATCCAAGCATAAAGTGAATGGTTTGGTTTTGCAGGAGTGGCAGGGGGTACTGCTTCAGGAAAAACAACTGTGTGTGATATGATAATACAGCAATTGCACGATCACCGTGTTGTTCTCATCAACCAGGTAATAGTCAATATCAGTTGCATGTCACAAAAAGATAATCTGTTCAATTTTACTCAGCTCATTTCATTATTTCTGTCATATGAATTATCACAGGATTCCTTTTATCGAGGATTGACACCCGAGGAGCTGGCCCATGTGTCAGAATACAATTTTGATCATCCAGGTACATTATCCTAAATATCTTTCCACGGGTTATTTCCTTTCAAACACATGTACATCAATAAGAGGAGGGAGAACTCTCTACTGTGCATCAGCATCCATGAAATAGTAAAAATCCATGTGTTTGCATCCTTTATCAACAGGTTTTAGATAATTTTTCTCTCTTTTTTCCGAACATTTATGATGGCGTGGTTTATACTCAATTTCTATTAGTTTTAGCCTGGTTTAAATTGAGATCCTACTGCCTGTTTTTTTATCATCTTTATACAACTTATCAAGCTAGAATATTACTACAACTGACAGAAATCAGAAGTTTTTGGTAATTCTGTATATTTCTAGATGCATTTGACACGGAGCAACTTTTAAGTAGCTTGGAGACATTACTAAAAGGAGAAGATGTGCAGATACCAGTGTATGATTTCAAGAAGCATCAACGTTGTTCAAATACCTTCCGGAAGGTGTGGAATTATGCTCAAGCATTTTCTTATTGCTTGAACAATGAATATGAATACAAGAATGAGGAATCCCATGAACTAAGATTTGATGTATTAGAAAGATCAAGTGATATTTTTGAATAATAGAAATCATAACTAGATCAAGTATGGGTGTATCCAATGTTAGCATGCAGTAGGTGATAAGTTGAGGATATAAAGTCAACTACAAATTCATCTTCTGCTTCTGATGGAGACTTCAATGAGGATGATGTCCGACTCAAATATGTGAAACCATAGAACAGAGTAAGATGAGTGAAGTAGATAATTAATATCCTCACCAAAGACTCCAATTTTCATCAATTTTATATAATTCATTTTTTTCATCAAAGCCTTCATTCATATCCATGTTTACTTCATTTAGATCAGAAGTTACTTTGATTCACTATTCTTTTAATGCTGCACAATACTAACCATAAATCATCCAAAAACAAGAATGGCCTGTTATAATCTAGCTTCATATTTGGTCTTTTTGCTGTCTTTAGTACGCTAGGCATAAAGGAGCTATGCTGTGATATAGGCCAGAAATTACGTCAAGCATGCTGTAACTACGTTTCCTATTATCTATGTCAATGGTTCGTATATTTTTAGGTGAATGCAGCAGATGTTGTAATAATGGAAGGAATCTTGGTTTTTCATGATCCTCGGCTTCGTGCAGCAATGAACATGAAAATCTTTGTAGACACAGGTTTGTGCACTCATTACTCATTGCAATTCTTTGGTTTAGTTGCTGGTGGCATTCATATGTTTATGGAAAACATTGCTATATTTATGTTATCTTCTCTCATTTTACAACTGCTTATGCAAGCCACTGTTTTCATGTTGAAGATTAGGGACCTTGCTTTTGAACTGAAATTCGTTTTTCCATTGCTTTAGTATACTCTCAACCTTGTTCTTTTGGCTCCTATATAGAAAAAAAAATGGGTCTTTTGGTTCAAGATCGGTGTACATTTAACCCTTCTATGGTCTTCTAATGATTTCTGTAATTCAATTTATATGGAAGTATGGGATACCAAGGTGAATTATGACTCTGTCCATATCTTGGATATAAACTTACAATTTGTGTATTTTCACCTTGCTATCTAATGTCTCCTTTTGTTCTTGAGAAGAGGCTTCCTTTTAAATTGTACCTTCTATAAATATAGCTTTGGAAGCTTATAATCATATTTCATGCTATGAGACTAATTTTTGGAAGATTCTTTCTTTCCAAAACCCTTGGCTTGGAAAAATGTTTGGCTGGGTATGATCTTACAAAGTGAAATGCTATGTAAAATTATCTGCATTTTCATCTCTACATCTATGAGTGCCTCCTCATTCTCTTTGAGAAAAGTATTTCTTTTAAGCTTTAGCTGATGAAATCACTGCATATAGATGTTCAAAGTTATAAACCGTTTGTGAGAAACCTGTGTACAGTGCAGATGCCGATGTCAGACTGGCCAGACGAATCAGGCGTGATACAGTAGGAAGGGGGAGGGATCTCAACAGTGTCCTTGAGCAGGTGATTATTAAACCCTAAACCCTTTGAAATCCTGTTCTGGAAGGTTTGGTAGAACCAGGATTTGGAATTATCCTTTGTTGTAGCACTCAAAATGTCTGTTTGTTTTGTAACATGGTTGCAGTATGCAAAGTTTGTGAAGCCTGCTTTTGATGACTTTGTTTTGCCAACCAAAAAGTATGCGGATGTCATTATTCCACGTGGAGGAGATAATCATGTGGCCATTGACCTGATCGTACAGCATATCCGGACAAAGCTGGGGCAGCATGATTTGTGCAAGATTTACCCAAATGTGTATGTGATCCAATCTACATTTCAGGTATTCTCTATCAAACATATCCTTAATGCTAATACAACAAATGTTTGTGTCATCTGATCACATGACATGGACTTATGATAGATTCGAGGAATGCACACTTTGATTCGAGATAAGGAGACAACCAAACATAATTTTGTTTTCTATGCTGATCGCCTGATCCGACTGGTATTTTCCTTATCTATATATGACTCCTGTCATGTCAGTATTCCACAACCTGAGTGTTTTGAAACCTTCCCAAGTATAAGTAGTGATCTTTTGCTTAAAACCATCCAGCACAGCAATGTAGAGTAATCTGCACGTGCTGGGACTCTAGGAATCCTGAGCATTGGCCATATTTCGTATGGTTAGTTGATCTGTTATTCTTTGTATCTATAACGTTTACACTATCAAACTATGAAATGTCTGCAGGTTGTGGAGCATGGCCTTGGCCACCTTCCCTTTACAGAAAAGCAGGTCATAACGCCAACTGGTGAGGGTGATGTGATGCATGGATTTTACATTCTATAACAGATGCAATTGCCTCTTATAAATATATACAATGCAAAGCTCCTTTTTTTCTGTTTAAAGGACTGTAGTCTCCTCTGGTTGTTCCGGAATATAATAGAATTATTCTGATTGATTAGTAAAGCATGTATGATAAGTCACAACTTTTCCAGGGTCCATCTACACTGGAGTTGACTTCTGCAAACAACTTTGTGGTGTGTCAATCATCCGTAGGTAGTAAAATTATTACATTAATATGGATTTTCAAATAATTCTATTTGTTAAGGCATCTTCTCAATATGCCCGCCTAGATAGATGGAATCTTACTCAAGATGGATAAGCTTTATGATGACAGTGGTGAGAGCATGGAAAATGCTTTGCGAGCTTGCTGCAAGGGGATTAAGATTGGGAAAATTCTTATCCACCGTGAGTCTGGTGATAATGGTAAACAGGCAAGTTTCTTATCCTTCATATCTATTGCTACTTTGCTTGTAAAATCCTTCTGGTCTATGCAGCAAACCGGTTTGTACTATTTCGTATGAGGTATTTATTGTCTAGATTTGTTGTATTACAGCTGATTTATGAGAAACTTCCACGGGATATTGCATATCGACATGTATTGCTGCTGGATCCTGTCCTTGGAACAGGTTTGACTTCTGACTCTATGAGATGATTCGTTTTAAGGTAAAACTTGAAGTATCGGTGTCAGGTGAGAACATTGTACATATACTATATCAGGGAATACTGCTGTGCAAGCAATTGAACTGCTCATCCAAAAAGGGGTACCGGAATCTCATATCATTTTTTTAAATCTTATCTCGGTAAGCCTTTCCATCCTTTGCTTCAAGATTATCTGAATACTAATTGCAGTATTATTTATTAGGCTATCATTGCATTTTCATATCATGGATGTGTGAATGCCAGATTCTAAAGCCAATGCTTACAGCAAACTGTGTCAAAGTAAAATCTGTACAGAGGTTTTTTAATGGATGCAACATCAAACTAATTTCTCAAACAATTTTACTCAAACAAATAGAATTGATATGGCAACGCACTAGCATTTGCATGGTCGACACTTTCGTGTCTAAATAGTTCAATTCTAGAGTCTATAAAGAATGGTGTAGAGGTGATGCTGCTGCAGTGTGCTTGATCATTTAATATTTGTTGTTTGATGCAGGCACCCGAAGGGATCCATGTAGTCTGTAAACGTTTTCCTAAGCTGAAAATTGTCACATCAGAGATCGATTCGACTATAAATGAACAATACCTTGTTGTTCCAGGCATGGGTGAGTTTGGTGATAGATACTTTGGGACAGATGAGGATAATGGAGCTGCCATAGTTGAGGAGAATCCTGTGCACTTGTCATTAAGATCAGAGAATGGCATATGAGACCGTTGTTTTAACTTCCTTTATATCATTAACGTTGTATCCATGAAAACCACAAATTGGTTTTATATTGCAAGTGCTTAAGAATTGGTTGCTGGAAGTAAAAGCCTTTTTCCCTTGGATATACAGAGTCTTTCTATTTGGTTACAAAATAATTTGGTGCTCAGTATATTGGGGATGCGGTATTTGTAACTGTACAAAATAATCTGAGTTATTTTGCTGGTGCCGCATGTTATTTGATGTTGGCAACTCCTTTTTGTCCAAGAACTGTGTGTAGAGATGGTGTGCTCTTACAAACTTTGTTGAAAGGATGATTTGGATGTAAATATTATGGTGCGTTTCAATCATAATCATCCATCAATCTAAGGCTCAAATGACTGATGGTTTTCAATCCAGTAGTGGTCTTTTGCTACTCAAACGGTACAGATGAACTATGCTAAAAGCATCATCCTGCCATTAAACCTGATTCATATTTGTGTGTTTCAAGCTACCTTGGTGTCATTTGAAACTCTTACATAAAGTTACAGTAATTTCTGAAGATTATGTGATTTTATAAAGCTTTTATGGTGCTATAAGTTGCACAACTTGGATTATGATGTGGAAAAAACACTAAACAGGAGTAGTGATTAAAATGAATCTCCGAAGAGCTACAACACAAAACACCAAACAGGTGAAGATCATATTTTACAAAGCAATCAGCTTCACACCAATCACTACATGTAAAGGATTTGCATACAATGGAACCCCCCCAAAAGACACCTACATATGTCTATTACAGACTCCAAAGAACATACATAATCAAGTCAATGACAACATATCCTTCCCTAGAGGGAACAAGCAAGCAAACACATACAAATTAAAGAATATCCAAATGGTGTATGTAGACAGGATTTGTTCTCTCGAGCTGCAGCGAAGGCTTAATTACTTTGTCGAAAGGAGGCGTCGAGTGTGCCGCCACATGGTGATGATAATGGAAGAATCTTGTGGCATCTTCTTAAGCAGCAAGCTCTCTTCAACAGCTGGTGATGATGATGCTGATGATGATGGGTTGGGACCAAGCTTAACAGGGAAAGAGGCCATCATGTTCACACCACACTTGCCTTCAGGCTTCCTAGTGCCTCGCTCTAGAAGAATATACCCATGTTCTCCCCATGAATCTCCCCATGAGTTCCTCAGAATCCAGTAGTCCAGACCTTCTTCTACGTCACTGCCATAGCCTACAAGTGTCACTCCATGGTCCAGTTCAGTCCCACAAGCTCCAGTAAATACACCCTGCATCATCAGCATCAGCATCATTCAATCCAACACATGTGTGCATAGATAGATAGATAGATAG
This sequence comes from Azolla pinnata, assembly GCA_037176905.1. Classification (NCBI taxonomy): domain Eukaryota; kingdom Viridiplantae; phylum Streptophyta; class Polypodiopsida; order Salviniales; family Salviniaceae; genus Azolla; species Azolla pinnata. The sequence goes on from JBBBWG010014779.1 coordinate 48,130, forward strand.
ATAGATAGATAATAGATAGATAGATAGATAGATAGATAGATAGATATGTGCATAGATAGATAGATAGATAGATAGATAGATAGATAGATAGATAGATATGTAGTATAGATTCCATACACTGTCATAGAGCTGGAAATCCAATCCTGATGCTTCGATTGCGACGCTAACTGGCTGCTGAGATACGGCATACACAAGCGCCCTCTCGTTGTTCGCTGGCACATCGATGAATCCATCGATAGTCACAACCTCGAGCTTCTGTCCACCATGTAGATAATATACATATATACCGCATATTCCGACAAACAAGACATAAATTTCACGCTGAGGACAGAGGATCAAGCTTTCTTTCAATGCACAACAAATCCAAATCCAAGCAAAGATGAGATGCTTGACATATGCACATGCAAGATCAAGCTGTCAGGCTACAATTGAACTGAGAACAGGTCTCATCACAAGACGCTACTTATCGGAAGAATCAAACCTCAACTTCACCGGATCAGAATGAAATGTTTGTGGACAGGGATAGGCATGCAATCATCTTCAAATGATCATAGGATGTTCAGTAACGCTAGGTTTGATCAGTTCCACACTCGGTATGGTCATGAATGCTAGGGTAGAATTGGAGCTAGGATGCATACAATCACAAACCCTAAACCCTAACACTAGGATGGATCAAATGTTGAGGATGTTCACCTCATGTCTGATGATCAGCTAAGTATGGTATCATCACAAAAACGATCAAGATGTTATGATGCATACATGTGACTTGGATTCAGCTCTTACCGATGCAGTGGAGGGGTTTGGAGTTCTGCAGACTCCATCAGAGGCTCTATATGGGTATTCCGCCTCTGTTTCTAGGCCACCATTCTTGACGATGAATCTGAATGCATCGTCCATAAGGCCGCCATTGCAGCCCTGGTTGGATTCTGTGTCGCAATCCACCAGCTCCTGCTCCGACAGCGCAACCAGATCACCGGTCACTATCTGATTTATGCCCTCCACTGCAGCCACTGTGGAGAATGCCCAGCAACTCCCTGTAATTCAGAAACATAGCTAACCGTTCTTTCAACTGTTTGGGAAGGTCTAAGGTTCAGATTGCAGGGACAAGGGCTTAGGGCTTAGAGTTTAGGGTTCAGGTTTTCAGAGTTTTGGGCTTAGGGTTTAAGGTTTAGGGTTCAGGTTTTCAGGGTTTGGGGCTTAGGGTTTAAGGTTTAGGGTTCAGGTTTTCAGGGTTTTGGGCTTAGGGTTTAAGGTTTAGGGTTCAGGGTTCAGGTTTTCAGGGTTTTGGGTTTAGGGTTTAAGGTTTAGGGCTCAGATTTCATGGTTAACCTTTAGGGTTCAGAGTTGAAGTTCCAAGGTTTAGGGTTTTAGAAAGAACTCCATGGATCCATTCTGCTTATGACAACAGTAGTGTGTGTTGGAATTTTAAACCTTCATGAAAGCTGTTGTTAGGGTTAGGGTTCGGAAGGGAAAACACAAACATAAGCTTTCAAATGGAATCTGTATACAAAATGCAGTTAGATAGTCTACACCACTCTGAAACTTTCAAATCTCAGTCTGGCTGATTTTGAAATGTGGATTTAGGCCAACTGAACACTTCCCTTCAAATCTCATTCTGGCTAACTTTGAAATGTGAAAGAAACACAGATTCTCTGAAATTAGGTCCACTGAGCACTTCCCTTCAAATCTCATTCTGGTTTAATTTTGAAATGTGAAAGAAACACAGGAATTAGGCCTTAATTGAACACGTGCCTTCAAATCTCATTCTGGCTAGTTTTGAAATGTGAATGAAACACAGAAATCAGGTCAATTGGACACTTGTAAGACCATACGAGCCCCCAATTTTAGCCCCGGAATGGTGCAAATAAAACCCTAAACTTTACCAAAACTACACTAATCTAGTTTAATTTTAGCCCCGGAATGGTCAATTTTAGCCCTGGAATGGTTTAATTTTAGCCCTGTAACACTAATCTAGTTTTCAACATTTGCACCTTTAAATAATACCCTAAGAATGCAGATGTTTTCAACCTTTACACCTTTGAATTATACCCTAATTTGAACCCTCATCTCGTCTTCAACCCTAAAACTACCGTAGAAGAATGCTGAGCTACAATACCTATGAAAACATTGCAACATAAGCGTTCTGAAACCCTAATCTGACTACGAAATTACAAGACACTTCGGACACTTTGAGCCCTATGAGTGTGTAAACCCTAAAACAGAGCTTACCACAAGCTCCTTGATCTCTCGGAGGAGCCACAGCTCCCTTCTTTCTCCAATCAACAGATTTTGGAAGAACCCTGTCAATGGGGAGCTCGAATGGCAACTGATCACCATTTCTACTGTCACCATTGTCATCTGAACCATTTCTGCTTCTGTTCAAACTCTTCTGTAGCAATCCTCCCACCAAATACATGGATTTGAACTCTTCATTGGTCAGGTCTGCAAATTTGTTCAGGCCCAGCTTGAAGGACGACCTTTCCCCTTCATTGTGAGCTCTCACGTAATGGAGGTTATCTCTGAAGATGGAGAATCTCCTCATGGTCTCTGCAGGATTTATCGTATTTTGATCGGCGTAAGGCCTTGGATTTCTAGCTAGCCAATGCGTGAAGACGGACCAGATTTCGTCACTCGGATCCATGGATTTCTCAGGTTTCAAAGATGTGGCAGGTGAGACTAAACCCCAGGACATACAGATGGAGAAGAAGAAGAAGAAGATCAAAACAGAAGAATTGATGGGAATAGCCATAGCTACGCAAGAATCAGAACAGAAACCAAAGGATGCTTCAGAATATCCTGTGCTTGTTCGTTCCCTCAGCTTCTCTGCTGCGCTTTGCAGGTATAGGGTTCATGTATATATACATCTGTGCATCTATGGAAAGAAAGAGCAGTGAATCAGAGATTTGGGTGCTCTGATACATTGAATGTGACCATCTGTCGGTTTCTCTGCACATTGCGCCAAAGAAAGCCGAGCATAATACAGGATTTGCACCAGATTCCTGGAGCGCGAATGCAATAACGAAGAAGAATGAATCCCCAGCCCCCCCCTTCCCCACACCAGAAAAAACGGAAGCTTTTCCCGAAAAGGAGAAGCCCTAGGAAACCCTAATTTTGGGAAACCCTAGGCAGCTTCCAGGAATCATGGGCGGGGAGGAGGAGCTCGCCCTAATTTCCAGGAAGGGGAAACCCTAATTTCTTGCTGAGATGCCCTGTGATCAATCCCGGCATAGCTTCTTCTTCACTGGGGGCACTCCGGAAAGCACCATATGAGAAGCTTCAAATTCGAGCTGGGCACATCAGTAAACCCTAATTTCTAGCGGCAAAACCCTAATTCTGTGGGGATGGGGGAGAAACCCTAACAGAGAGCCGTTGTGAGCTGAAGCAGAAAGGCCCGGAATCTGCGGCGGGAGATTCTAGATTCTGCTGATTCTTCTTCTGTTGCGTTCTGCAGAATAAGGAGAATCCGGGAAGAAGCATTCCCGCGTTTTTGGAAAAGGAATCTTTGGCTCCTCCGTATTTAGTACACGTATCTGGACCGTATGCATACGGTATACGCCTGTGTATGCATACGTGTATATATACGGTTCCCATTCCTTTTTTCCGATTGATGTTCATCAGCCCACGACACATCGCTTACAATGTGCGTCATTAGCAGCGGTTTTGTACTCAAAGCGATCGGTTAATTGAGGTTTCAGGACTGATCAATCTTAATTGGACTAGTTGAATGATTAATCAAGTAGAAACATTCAGGTTCCATGTTCGAACGCAATTTCTTGACATTGCAGTGTGGGTCACGCATACTCCCGATGAATCTCAGGCAACTCTAATGTAGTTTTCCGAGATTGGAGGCTATGTATAACTCCTGTGTTTACATTCCAAAAGAATGAGGCCAAATCAGGTGATGAGACTTGATCAGAAGATTGAATTATTTCGCACATTAGAAGATAGATTAGGAATTCGGCATTGTCATGTGGGTCTGTGAGCGTATCACTAGGATCTTCTGATCGAGAGAATTTGGGGCGGATTTCTAACGATTCCTTTCCCAAAACAAGCTTGTGAACAGATCACGATCGATCCGCACTATTTTTGGTAATGTTTCCATCGAATTATTGAGATTATTCATTACCGTGGAGTTCAACGCTTCAAAGAATAATGCCCAAGTTCCGTTACAATAATTCAAAGCAGATTATCGCATACATAATTCACAAGATTCATGGAAGTGTTCATTAAACATATATACATACATATATAATACTGAGCAAAGTATATAATTACTAATGTCTATGGTAATGACATGGTGTCATTGAAAATAGTTCGCATGTCAATGATATTGCTAACATACCCTTCATCAATATACACCATTCAGCTTCGGTAATGGAAGTGAAATAGAGATTGAAGAAGCTCCAATCTACTGTAAGACCAGAAAAGAGAATGATAAATGCAGGTTAACTTCCAATATGTTACAATTGATGAAAATGCAGAACTGCTGATGAGAGGGACCTAATATTAGAATAAAGTCATGAAACCAAGGATGATACATATATACATTGAAATTTTCTTGTAAATTGGCAGACAGACACCATTTCCTGTTTTTCAGTGGAGGTAAAAAAAACAACCCTGCAGAATGATGGTGCTTCAGATATGAAAAGACAATACATTTAAGTTTGGAAATTCCATACCAGTAAAACTTGCTTGCACATTTTCAGCATCAAAGAATGGAACAACTGCAATGCATGCAGAAAACATCAAACAGTATATGCTGCGTGCAATCGGTATTCCATCTATATAAATCATTTTCTACTCTTTAGCATATAAATCACATACATTTACGACAACTGGATCCTTGTATATGCACTAATGCTGCTTCATGATGGGAGACCTCAAAAAACAGTTGGGCATTCAAGAAAAACAGCTGGGCCCAGATCAGTGCATCTTCTCCCTCCCTAACAATACTCCCTCTCAATGCTATCTGAGCTGGTTCCATGCACGAGCCATGTTTAGGCCCTATACACATTGGCTACACATGACATACATACCCTTTTTCAATAGGCAAGTGGAAAGATTTTGTGAAGCAGATTTTGGACTACAAAATTTACATTCAAAGGTCTCAAGACGTCAGATTCCACAAAACTTTGCTGTGCAATAAATCAGAAGAATCAAGATCCAAAAGAAATTGACATGTATTTCCAAGTTAAGGCAGCAGCTACTACATTCTGTATAAGTATCTTGAGAGGGGGAAGTCTATACTTCTGGCAACCTGTACAAAAAGATTAAAAGAAATTGATTACTTAAATATAAAGACTGTTTTAAATATGAAGTGCAGATGCATTGCACATGCAACTAGATTTGTATATACAATCATATAGTGATTTAGATGCATTCCTAAAATACCATTTAATTCTGACAGGTCTAAACGAAAGATGCATATAGCATATGAAATGTTTTTCTATAAATTAATTGTGATTAACTTGGTGCATACAATTGAGACACACGAGCATTACCATTTGGACAAGTTCTTCAGCCACATTGCACCTGTATCTCGGTGTCCCTTCCAATGGATCACTAGTTCCTTTATACAAGAGGTTTGACTTGACAAGCGTAGATATTTGCATGAGCACATCCGATGACATTTCCACACCATGCTTCACCTCCGACAAAGTCAGCATGCTTGTATCTATTTCATCTTCATCGACAACGAATTCTGCAGAAATGCAACAAAATATTGCTAGAAGCCGCTCAAGAGGGAATGTCCCCGGACCCTTCAGAAGCTTTTCTTGTCTCTCGTGTTCTTTTTTCTCTATTGAAGCTTGGGAGCTCCTGTAAATTCATCATGAATAAGATTCTGTTAGAAGATATGAAGACTATGCAATAAAAATAAGATGTGTTCTCCTTATCTCTCATATTCCTTTTCTTTCTGTTGAGATCAATGTGACAGAAGAAAAAAAGGTAGAAGATTCAATAAGAGTTGCTAGGAATGTGGAAAACGCGTGAGGAAAAAATATCTTACTTTCTTTTGCGTTTCCGGCCTCCTCCTCCACTTGCATCAAACAAAGTAGCATCTAATGTAGCAGGATTTCTGGAGCAAATGAAAGCTGAAATCAAGAGATATTTGCTGCAAAGGGGGAGCTGGAAACCTAGTTCAATTTGATCCACTGAACCTCTCCGTTGTTGTCCATTAGACGGAAGAATCCTTGGAGATTCCAAATAAGAAAAGCCACATATCTGATGGAGGGCTGTGGTAATATGCGGCTGTATCAAAGAAAACAATTTCCTTTTTCCTTGTTCATCAGGCTTCACCATCCCACGGCGTATAGGATCAATATATTTCTGGAACAATGGTTCTAGTGCTTCAGAAAGCTCAGTCACACGCCTTGTCACTCGGCTGAAGGGCTTCAAAACTGCACTATAGAATTTGAATGGCAAAAGAAAGTAAACCCACACTTAATAAAAACGTCAAATTCACCCTCATTTGATAGATTCATTTGACTCAAGATTAGCCATTTTTATGCATTCATTGCTTCTCATCCTGTAATTGACAGTCCAATTTATTGATGGGGATGAACAACTGGAAATCCAAAAGCATTAGCATCGAAATCTGGACTGTCAACTGAAAAATAGGAGCAAAGAATATACTTGACACTCTGGAGATAAAAAAGAAACGAATGAACGCCAGATCAAACCCTACCTCAGAAAAGAAGAATATAAGTCTCTATCCGGCTTCCTCCTGACAAGGATCTGATGCAAATCATCATCAGTATAGTCTCGCATGTATACTGGAAGAGGTTCAAGCATTCCTGTTCCCGAGAAAAATGCATCAGGGCCAAGGCTGCTAACAAATATCACCCCCAGATTCTGAAGCCGAGAAAACTCCTGAAGCCTTACTAATGAGGAGATGAGTCTAAAACCTCCTGACCATTCTAGTAAGAGCTCAACATTGTCAAATATGAAGTAGACCATGGGGAGCAATGCAGTGGTCTCCTTTTCTTGGTTCTGCACTGGAGCAGAAATTTGTTAGCAGAAAATTTTCCAATCTTTGTGATTCCATCCATTACGCATGTTTGAAATTGACATATGAAGCCATCTGCTTACGTTATCTCTATGTAAATGGTGAATCACATAGATCCAGGGTTTGTTGGCATTAAATAAAGCTTTGGGGTCTAGGCTCAACTAGAGATTGAGGTTCTTAATTGCTGCGAAAGGTATGTGCAAAATTTAGTTTCAATTCATTTGTAGCCCTAAACTGATTTACTACTGAATTGTAGAGAAAATATCTAGGGTTCAGTTTATGCTTGTGTTGAGGCCATTTTAGATATACTTTCTGCAAAAGGGGCATATACAATATTTAGTTTCAGTTTGATTTTGTAGCCCTAAACAGATGCCGTAAATATCTCTTGTAATCGGGCACATCTAGCGTCTGCTTTATGCTTGTGTGGAGGCTTCTTTTTCAGCTTTTGAATGAAGCAAAGTACACATACCTTCTTCGCCTGTCCATGCTTTGATTTACCAGAAGCTATTGCAGAGAGGCAAGCATCGGGAAGGAAGCTGAGAAAATCGCCTAATTTGTCACATTTCTTGGCACTGCAAAACCCATTCTCAGATGTTCGAACATGCCCGTAGAGCTGATTGAGTATGGACTCGAAGAGGATTCGAGGGCTGTGAGAAGACCTGCAGCTTGTGTAGGCGAAAGGTCTCTTCAATTGCTTGAAAGTCTCGAGAAGAATGGAAGTCTTCCCCGTTGAAGCTCCGCCATATACGAAGAGAGGGAGTAGAGGATCCGAAGGCTCTCCTATCAAACTGAGAATTTGCTTGATTTCTTGATTCCGAGACGGGAAAACATTGATCAAATGCATGAAAAGAGATTCCAGGGCCATTTCCCTCTCCTCTTCTTCTTCTTCTTCTTCTTCTTCTCCTCCTCCACCTCCTGCTGCCACTCCTTCTTCCCTCTGTTTCCTCTTATTCCGATGCTGCTCTTCTTGACGCGAAGCAATCTTGTGATGCTGGATTCTCTGCTGATTCGGAGATGGAGACGCCGAGATGATGCGATTCCGCGTCACTCTCCCGCAATCGGCATTAACAACAGGGGAATTCTTCGCGGGGAGCATCGAAAGCGGCTCCCCCTTCTCCCCCGCAGCTCTTCCAGCATCCGTTTCCTCGGAGGCCTGGGCCATGGGCCGATCAAACCTGACGGACCCGTTCCTGTCCGAACCTTTCGCGTGTCTCTTTGCTGCGAAAGAATCTCGGCTCCTCTCTCTGAGCCTCCGGATTCAGCCAAAACACATCGACGTTTCGGAAGGAGCCTCCGGGATCAATCCAAGCATCGCCGGTCCGGATGGAGCCTCGGCAAAATCATCCGTCGAAGCATCTCCGTCTCTGTTCGGCGGCCCAAAGGCATATCTCTGTTCGAAGCAAATCTCCGAATCGGGAAAGAGCCGAGGCAAGCTGTCGAAGCAATCTTCCGAATCTGAAGGAGCCGAGGCATCTGTCAGAGCATCTCCATCTCCGTCTGAGCTCCTGCATCTGTCTCCTGCTCCATCGCCATCGCCATCGCCATCGCTGTCTCTGTCGTCGCTTCAATCCCCTGCTTCTGATTGCAGTGACTCTGTTTTTTCCCGCTCATTTTCTTCGTGAGCAGGTTTTGGGAATTTACGAAAATGTCCCTACTCCCCTTAATCTCTTCTCGGTTCTGAAGAAGAAGAAATCAGAAAGAAAAAAACAGATGCACTTCTACAGTTATCGATCATCTGAATAAGAAATCAGAAAGAAAAAAACAAATCGGTTATCGATCGTCTGAAGAAGGAATCGGAAAGAAAAAACGAATGCACTTCCGCAGTTATCGATCACCTGAAGAAGAAATCGGGAAGAACACAAACACGCTTCTGCAGTGATCGATCGTCCGAAGAAGAAATCAGAAAGAAAACAAATGCACTTCTGTAGTTGCCGATCGTCTGAACAGGAAATCAGAAAGGAAACAGACACAGTTGTGCAGTTAACGATCGTCCGAAGAAGAAATCGGAAAGAAAACAGACACAGTTCTGCAGTTATCGATCGTCTGAAGAAGAAATCAGAAAGAAAACTGACATGGTTCTGCAGTTATCGATCGTCTGAAGAAGAAATCGGAAAGAAATCAGACACAGTTCTGCAGTTATCGATCATCTAGAGAAGAAATCAGAAGGAAAACAAACACAGTTCTGCAGTTATCGATCATCTAGAGAAGAAATCAAAAGGAAAACAAACACACATTTGCAATTATCAATCGTCCGAAGAAGAATGAGACAGAAAACAAACACGCTTCTGCAATTATCAAAACCATCACAGAGAGGGAGAGAGAGAGAGCTGATTGTGGAAGTTTAATTCTTTCTTTCTGATTGTCCTCTTTCCTCGCGTTTGGTTCCTTGAATTGCTTGTAATTCATCCCGGATTGTCTCGTGTGCTTTGATTTCGCCCGATGTCTTCCCGTTTCTGTAGCTGTCGACCTGATGGCTCGAGCTCGTCCTCCGTCTTAAATCGTAGGCTGCGGCGCGATTTCAATCGTTTCTCTCTTGCAGGCGTTTCGTGCATCGAGCGACTAGCCTCTTTGCAGCCCAGAAGCACGGATTCGATACTCCAGTTTCTGTGTTCCGGTAACTGAACCGGTGTTTGCCGATTGCACATCTTCAACTCCAGTTACACATGTGCATGCATGCATGCATACCTACACACGCACGTGCATACATACATACACACATGCATGCATGCTTGCACACGGATGCACACACAAGCGTGCATGCATAGGCATACGCACACATACACGCATATACATACATACAGACATACGCACACATGCATGCATATAGACATGCGCACGCATGCATGCATACAAACATGCGCACACATGCATGCATACAGACATACGCACACATGCACGCATGCACATACGCACACATGCATGCATGCACACGCACGCACACATACATACATAGGTCTTCTACAGTATCCCCTGCTACTCTCCCCCAATCCAGCATGCCGTCAGATCGTTGATGATCACAGGAAGGTCTTCGACAGAAAAGCCACTCGGCTCTTCATCTTCTCCTTCTCCGCTCCTCATTTCCTACTGGAAGCTCCAAACGTGGATTAGGATGGAAATGGGAACGGCATAGGTAAAATCCAATCTACGCTTTGGAAGGATTTGCTTTCCCTTTTTTGGTTTCGGAGAAGTAAAAACCGGTCATTTTGGCATATTTGGCAAGGATTCACTGTGAAAAAAAACCCTTTTTTTAGGTCTAACAATGGATGGGATGATGAGTGCAGACGAGTTTAAATCATCATGTCTACATTTGATCGATGCTTGGGCAACGCATTGTAGCTACATGCCATCATGGCGTTGGAACGAAGCCAACAGCCATTCTTTCAGGGTTAGTCAGCTAGGAGGAAAAGGGTTTTGAGTTTAAGATAGCCCTAACCCAAAATCTCTTTCGGACTTTGTTAATGACCACTGTTAAAGCTTTTAGCAGATATTTTGTTTGATGTTTTCTAGAGCTTAGGTTTTCTTTCCCTCGATGATGTGCCTTTCGACCGTCCAAAATCAGTGGGTGAAGAAGAGGTGAGCGTTTGGCGTTATCTTTGTGATTACATGCTAACGTTAATCATCTTCGTTTGGTGCCTTCTATACAGATTTTCTGCTTGTTTATGGTCATTATGTTTTTTGACAGTGTGTTATCTGTGATGTGCCTCAAGTTGATGAAAACGATCAAGAAACTGTGAGTATAACAGATTCATACGAACAATATGCATCATAGAGCATATTTCAGAGGAATTGTCTTCTATGGACATTTTTTTCAGGTTCTTCCATCTGATTTGGAAACCTACTTTTTCACTTACCATATAATCTACAATGAAATCTTCAGGGTGCCAAAATTATTCTTGAGAGGACGCTATTCTGGTAAGGAGCTTTCTTTTTCTCAAGAAAATGATACATGTGTGCACATTTATGCATGCATCTGTGTTTGAATGTCAGCCTGTGTGTACGTTTATGAGTGGTACACATGTAAATTTACTCATAAGTATATATGAAGATACTTTTATGCACATATTTATACATAGACATGCATGTATACGCACATGTAAGATGTACTTTTTCTACATATAAATGACACTGGTTATTTTGTGTCCTGTGTAGATGGAAAACCGCTTCCATGGGAAGTTGTGCAAAATATTTTGCCTGCTGGATCATATCAAGAAAGCGCAAAATGGGCATTCCTGACATACGAGGTTATCCTGTTGACTATTCAACTTTTTTTCTGTTTCTGTCTTTGTTAGATTCTGATGAATCATTTTTGAAAATTCTAAATTATCATCGTTATAAACCTATTTTACTCGCTCTTTCTTTGGAGAGAAACTTCATTAAATTTACCAAATTAATTGCAGCTATTGCGCAACAGGCTCATGATAATAAACAATCTAGGAACATCGACCTCTTTTTAATTATGAATTCATATTTTTTATAAAAGGACATTCAAACAATTTTTCTCCATGCCGTATGGGTCCATGCTGTGAATGCAACATACATACAATCACATATATGTACTAATGTGTACAATGTACTTATATATATCCCAAATTTGTGATTCAGGAATAATATGTATAGATGATTTCTCTCTCTTTCTCGCTCTTTGATCAGGACCATCCGTATTTGAATAGACCTTGGTTAGCATTGCATCCATGTGGCACAAGTAAACTAATGAGCATAGTTTTCTCCACACCGATTTCAAAGAGCTTGGTGGGGAATTACAGTGAATTCAATGATGGTAATTCTGAAGAACATCTGAATGACAGTGAGGGTGGCGTCTCTACTCTTTCAAAAAGGTCAAACATGTACATGTTGACATGGCTATCATTTGTTAGCCAGGCTATTGCATTGAAACTTCCAATGGGTTTCTCAAAATGTTTGTCTAAATATGAATATTGGAAGTGAGAATCTAGTATAGCTAGGGCTATGCCTATATCTATCTTCCTATCTTTCATTTTTTTGGAGTAATACTTATATTACCAGCGGAAACTTGTAGGCAAGGTGCAAATTCACAGATAAGAACGGGAAATGTACAAAAAAGTATCCAGCTGACATTAAAGTGCAAACAGGCCCTCAAAGAATGACTATCGTCCAAATATAGATTTTCTGGGCTAATGTTGAAGGAACCATTTGGCCGTTCAAAGGCCTCATCTTGCCAGCCACGATTATCCAGAATAGCAAGAAACTTGTGCATTAGTGTAAATAAGCATCGTTAATAGGCCAAATGAAAAACTTTAAGAGCCAAAAGTTTTACTGAAAGAAACATTTGTGTGAGCATTCTGGGCTCCTAGTTGTATATGTGAGAATGTCTACATAACGTTACAAGAATACCGATTGTGATTATTTGTCTACCATGATGTTACAAGAATACATATCGTGATTATTTGGCTACCATGATGTTACAAGAATGCATATCGTGATTATTTGTCTACCATGATGCTACAAGAATACATATGTGAGAGTTCATTACCTAAAAGAAAATGCGCTACAAAAAGAAGCATACACACATAATATCACTCTCATTTATCTGAAACGACTCCTCCCACATAAAAATGCCATGAAGTTATAAAAAGAGAACAGCACAAAGATTACTCATTCCACAGGTAATAAGTGAGTGAATTATGAGGTGCTTTGAAGGTTGAATACATAGTCATCAAAAGAGAAATTGAAAGAGGAATTGCAAGATGTAGAACCGACTTGAAGCGGATTAAGTGGCGTGGTAATTCGATGATTAGATGCTAATTGCAGATAATATGCATTTATCCAAAGCTATTGGAGAACAATGTATGGTTCTATCTGATGGTGCAAATCGAGCTTGGAGGTAACAATCGATGGCACCTAAGCGTTTTGGATTAACTGTCAAGGTATGCAAATTTAAGCGTTTCAGGTAAAATTGGATGGAGAACAAGGTTTGCAAATATTGAATTGATGGATTCTGGTGTACTATCTTTCTCTTTGTCTTTCTTCTACAATGGTGTAGAGGCGTTACAATATCGGAATGGGCGTAGCCCAATTGGGAAAGTTGTTCAATGGAGTGGGGTCCGAATAGCTGGGTTTAGGACCCCAGTGTGTGATTTGTGGTATGCATGTTGAAGTGATTCTGAACTCGGGCCCATTGTAACATGTCCTCAATGATGGTTTGGTTGATGTTTAGTCATAGAAGCGCCAACACGATTCAGATGGATTGATCAGGAGTGTGGTTTGTATGTATCCAAATGATTTGCCACTTCTTTCTTATGTTTTTCTGCATTTCCTTTTCTAAAATTGCGTTTGACTTTTAGTGGTTTCTTAACGACTTGGGCTTGATTTTGATACCAAATGTTGGGATCGAGGGTTAATGTCAAACAGAGTCTGAGACCTAGAAATTGGAAGAGAAAGAAGAGAGATAACTAGCCCATCCAATATCGTCGAGCATAGACTAAAGTTGTGGCTTGGGTCTAACAGAAGGAGTTGGTGTTGATGACAAGAGCTTTGCCACACTGTGTAGACTTCTTCTTTTTTGTTAGGCTCAAACCACTGGCCCCTTTGCGGTTGGTTATTTCACGAGCAGTTTTGTCGGTTTTTTATCTTAGAAGGTATAGCTAGAAAAATCTTGGTACAAGGTTGCTGGCCTCAAAGATTGTCGATCTCAAGGGGGCCGAAATTTAATATAGAATCGGCAAATCCTCTTGCCTTAATGAAATGGGGAGATTGTGATGATTGTTTTCTTTAAGCGTGCATCTAGCGAACGATCTGGGTATGCCATCGATTCAAGCTTAGGAGTAAGTTCTTAACAGTGATAAACTTCTAAACCCTAAAAACCCTAAACCGCCCCCATCTACATATTAGTAAGATATCCCAATCTAGATAGTGCATTAGAGATGAGCTCCGCATTTGCAGCGTAATTTTATATTTATTGTTATGCTTTAACCCCACATTGTGTTGACTCAAAATGTTCAACTCTCATAGGTTTATTATTCTATTTTAGTGTTATTGGTCTGTCGATAATCAAGGAAACATAAGAATATGTATATGTCTAGTTTCCTAATATGATACTGAGCACAAAGAGTTAGAGATCATGATGTTATTGACATGGTATTGGAACATACTTATTCCAATGTAGTCGCACATTTGTAATGAATTGCATCAACCCATCTGCACTTGACTAATAATTTCCTTGCTTTATTTATTTGCCGCTGTCACATAGCGTAGTGAAATGAAACAAAACAAGCACGCAATTGTTGCCACGAACTCGTAACCGATGCATTAGGAATCATTTTTGATAATTTTGTCTTTTGCAGCCCACCAGGCTGGACTAGGTGCTTCCAATGTTTGAACGATGATTCAACGATTACAGGCAAGAGTGCGACTCGAAGAAACATGTCATTTCAACCTGTTCCAATTGATCTTGTGCACCTCCGCTTCAAACTTTGTCATGTTGCCTTGATTGGTCCGGGCCCCATACATTTTCCATTGGACTTTTTCCATTGCCACGAAAGCGATTCACCTCGACCATAGTGCACTTTTGAGCATATATTGCAAAAACAATCGATGTTTCCCTTCAGATCGTGACCAGTCGTCTTTAGTAGCCGACTTTGTAAAAGCAGAGATGTACCTCTTTTAAGGCTTGCTGAAGGGCAATCTTCCAACTGCAGCTTGTTTAGAGAACCTCTTGGGAAATGCTCCATCGATGCTTCAATGGGGCAGTTCATGTGTGTGCTATTAATGTAATCAATTATCAGCTATAATGACAAGGCGGTATTAAACTTAACGTTATATCAGAATCGATCTAGAGAGGGGGTTAGAAACTACTTACTTTCGGATAGGGCTTGTTTGACAAACAAGCACAACTGCCTTGATTATGTGCATCAAATCTATGCCGCTTTTCTTCTTTGTGTATAGAATGTCGGCAGGGAAAGGCCAGCTAAGTGTTCTCACTAAGACTTCAAAGCAAAGTCCCTATCACCAAGAGATTCCAAAGGCCCTTATCACCTAAAATTTCCCTATCACCAAGATATTTCAAAGGCCCGATCGTCTAAAATTTCCCTAACACGACGATATTGGCATTTGCTTTTCTATTGGGTTGCTTTCCCCTGAAAGCAAAAGCACAACAGAAAACTGCTTTCAAAAAGGTCTAATCCAAACCTTACTCTAAGTTCTCTTCCACTAGAAATCTCTTCCACCACCACGTCTCGCAGCTTCCACCACCACGTCTCGCAGCTTCCACCACAAAGCCATGAAAAACTGGTTGCTGTTTTTTAGGCATCAGTGGATAATCTGAGTTTGCCACCAATTGGAATATGCTTTCGAATCAACACGACCCACTTGAGTCCAATTTAACCACTGTCCTCTTGATACATCTAATGGTTAAAAAAATAAATAAATAAGGAATATAAGAAAGCTTTTTAACTTTCAGAAGATATAAAGAACAAGCTGAGAAAAGTTTGTAGACAAAAGAAAATCTTTAGGATTTAATACCTTTGAGCTCATCCTCGCTTCCACGGCTCTTCGTGTGATGCCACCAATCAGTTCGGAAGTCCCAAGGAAACAAACATCTACTCTAGTTCATGCTGATGGAAGAAGTGGCTGAGCTTAGCACAAATAAGTCTGGGTTTCAATCGAAGTTACCTTTAGATCTCAATCTCGAAGCCACAAGGAGCGGAAGAGATGATGCCTTCATGCAAATGATCAGCATTGCCGAGAAGCATGGTTCAGCACAGCACTCACGTGGAAAAGTATCGAGGCCTCATCATATTTATCTATCTATATATATATATATAGCAATGCCTGTTGTAAAACAGCAAACATTCTGTTATGCTGATCATATGCATGATCTCGGGGCGCTGAGCTATGGCAACAAATGGCAACAGAATGAGCTTACCTATGGGAGGTTGTCGTGCCACAGCCAGAAGAGCCGGACTGATGCAAGCACTGATGCAGGTGCTATCACTGCTGACTGTGGGCAATGCGATGGCATCC
>JBBBWG010014779.1:64232-83272 GCA_037176905.1 Azolla pinnata
CAGCCAGAAGAGCCGGACTGATGCAAGCACTGATGCAGGTGCTATCACTGCTGACTGTGGGCAATGCGATGGCATCCTGGAAGATTCTGCGACAATCTCAGCTGCTACTACGCTGCAAGCGCTGAACGATTTCAAGAAATCCATCACTTCCGATCCGACGCATGCTCTCGACACCTGGGACGCAGCCAATGCATCGGCGAATCCTTGCGATTCATCGTGGATCGGCGTGGGCTGCGATTCGCAGGGCAGCATCACCTCCATCTCCCTCTCGAACAGGTCCCTCCAGATCGACGAGAGCGGGTTCCCAAGCACCTTATCCCTTCTGTCTTCCTTGTCCTCGCTCGACCTGTCCTTCAACAACATCTCCTTCTCCCTCTCCGCAGCTTCCATCTTCCCTTCCTCTTCCCTCTCCTCCTTCAACCTCAGCCACAACTCCATCCACGGCTCGCCCGCCCTCTCCGCCTTCTCCAACCTCACCTCCCTTTCTTCGCTTGCCCTCGATAACAACCACCTCAATGGGCCCCTCACACTCCCGCCTTCCTCTTGCTTCCCGCACCTCCTCACCCTCACTCTTTCCGCCAACTCGATCATCTCTTCGCTGCCTTCATCGCTCTCCGCGTGCTCCGCTCTGCGCTACCTCGACCTCTCGTACAACAACTTCTCCGGCACTCTCTTCCCCGTCTCCTTCTCCAACCTCACCCGCCTCACCCACTTCGACATCAGCAAAAACAGCCTCATCACCGGCTCCATCCCGACCTCCCTTGGCAATTGCACCAACCTCCAGTACCTCGACTTCTCCAACGTCCCCTTGACCGGCGCCATCCCTCCCTCCTTAGGCCTCGGCTGCCGGAGCCTCACCTATATTAGCTTTTATTACAACTCCTTTAATGGTACTTACCCGCCCGAGATGGGCCTTCTCTCCGCCCTCCAAAATCTTGTGCTGGAAGGCAACTCGTTCTCTGGCCCCATCCTCGACATCGTCGCAAACTACACTGAGCTCACGATCCTCGACCTCTATGGCAATTCCTTCAATGGGACCATCCCTGAGGATTTCGGGTCAAAGCTAAATAAGCTGAACAAGCTCATCCTCGGTAGTAATAAGTTCAGCGGCCCCATTCCTTCCTCCATTGGTAACTGCACCGAGCTCACCAACTTAATTCTGGGAATCAACGACTTCTCAGGTAAATAAGCTCCTTTTTATTGAAAGACGCTAGTGAACACTCGGAAAATAATGAGAAGGAAAACTCTGAAATTGGACTCTGATGTTGTATGCTCTTGCACCCGAATGTCTGTACCTGAAAACCCCCTGGAATCTCTTGTATTTTTTCCCACGTGTTAACCCTTGGTGAGGGAAATGGGGAGGACGTGAAGGTAAACATTGGGCAAATGGATAAATTGAACATATAACACCAGAAAGCCAAGGGCATTGAGTAAACCTTCAAAGCCATTTCAGAATTTTCCACAATAATAATTTGGATTAGGATTTTAGAGGATGAGCGTATTTGATTGATGCATAAACACTGAGTGGAAACATGGGGTTACTTCCACATTAAGGAACACCATCCAAATCCATGCACACTACTGCACCATTGGGAATCCTGATCTACAGAAGCATATAATGAGAACACTCTTAAGGAATCATGTTTTATTGTCGAGCTCAAACAAACTCATGGAGAAATTTGGAATTGAGTTCATCTCATGCCAAATTGCAATAGTTTTTAAACAGCGCTTATTATGACAGGAACTATTCCTACCTCAATAAGCAAATGCAGCAAGATGTTGAAAATAGATCTACAATTGAGCAACCTCATCGGTGAAATTCCATCAGGGATCGGAAACCTAACCTTAATGAGCATCTTAATCCTCAACGACAATCAGCTTAGTGGAAGGATGCCTCAAGGCCTAGGAGAGCTCGCATCACTAGCGGGAGTGACCTTTGAGAACAATCTTCTCTCCGGCAAATTCCCCGACCAAATGTTCAACTGTAGCAAGCTTGAGCATTTCCTTATCTACAATAATCTACTTGAGGGATCGATACCATCTTCAATTGGCATGTAAGGCTCTTATTATGTTCAATCATTTTCAGAGCAGTTAAGATAGAATTCATAAATGTTGGCATGCACATCCATGTATAAATTCCATCTCCTTACATTCCTATAGCTGGATAATGGATAATGCCCTTGCTTGTAGATGAAACTAAGGTTCCCCCAGGACTTTAATCCAACGGATCTGTTGAAATTTCTGTCATAAAAGCGGCCATAGTGAACAAGAACGATTTATGCTCTTGCAACTTGAGTGAGAGAAACAGACAGAGAGAGATCTGTAGATTGATAGATGTAATAATAAAGGTGAATGTCAAGATGATATCGATATATGCATATACAGATAATGGTCTGATTTAAGTGGTATGGCTGTAACATGACAGGTTATCGAACCTTGGAATATTCACAGCCCAACAAAATCGGCTCACAGGAAGCATCCCTGTTGGGCTTTCAAATTGCACTAACCTACAGCAACTCAATCTCGGAAGCAATAACTTCACAGGAAGCATTCCAGAATCCTTATTCTCTTCATCCATGGCGAGTTTCATTAATCTTGACATGTCCAACAACAAGCTTTCGGGCGAGATACCCAATGGACTTGGTAACATGGCACAGCTATTGACATTAGATCTCTCAAAAAACAACCTATCAGGGAACGTACCTTCTGACATTGTCGAATGTCAGGCTTTAACTTCAATAAACCTATCCATGAACAGTCTGACTGGGCCAATACCACCATCCCTTGGAGACTCGCTACGAAACTTAGTCACGTTGAATCTGTCCCATAACTCAATCAATGGTAACATGCAATCGAATCTTGGAAACCTTACTCTCCTCCAACAACTGGACTTATCGTCCAATGGAATCACAGGAGAAATCCCAAGTAGTTTGGCTGACATTGAAGCCCTTGCGTTCCTCAATCTTTCTTTCAATAATCTCGAAGGTCCTATACCTGATGATGGGGGAATATTTAACAAGGCAACCGCTGCATCATTCCTTGGAAATCCTCAACTTTGTGGTTCAATCTTAAACAAGATTTGTAGCAAAGCAACTCAACATTCAAAGTTATTGAGAAAAGCCAAGATTGCATTGATCATTTCTGGAACATTAATTGGAGTTATATTGATCCTTGGGTGCACATTTATCCTCTTATACAAAAGCAAAAAATGGTCCAAAGGTTCAAGGTAATGATGCAAATAAGGTTTATGATGTGGACTGAAAATTGCCTTCGTCCTATCAGCTGATGAATCAGATTTTCTCTGAATGCAGATCTAACAAACATGAAATGGAAACATGGGATCCCAAATCAACTCTACTGAGGTTAAGGTGGGACGAGATCAAGAAAGCAACAAAACATTTTAGTCCAGAAAACATCATTGGTAGGGGATCTTCTGGAGCAGTATACAAAGGTGTGATGCCAGGTATAGGGATTTAATATTCTAAGATGTTACCTAAGACATGCATTGAAGCAGGGTCATTACATCTGCATTACGGACAAAACTTTCATTATATCATTAAATCTGTATGGGGTTTTACTATCATTAATCACAGTTTGTATTATGATTCCAGATGGTCAGGTTTATGCATTCAAGATGTTCACACTCGAAAGCAGTTCAATCAAATCATTCTTCCAAGAAATACAGTCACTTGGGCAAATTCGGCACCGAAATCTTATCAAAATCTTAGGATATTGGTCCAACCATGTGGACACAAATATACTCATACTAGAGTACATGATCAATGGAAGTCTGGAGGATTTTTTGCATCCAGAATCAGACTGTAGCGATAAGAAACTTTCTTGGGATGGAAGGTGGAAAGTGGCGATGGAGGTAGCACAGGGTCTTCATTATTTACACCATGAATGTCATTCTCCCATTATCCATTGTGATATAAAGCCTAGCAACATTTTGTTCAATTTTGATATGGAAGCTCGAATATCTGATTTCGGGCAAGCCAAAATAGTTGTTGACCTGGTCTCCTCAACACAGAATCTGAAGGGCACTTTCGGATATATAGCTCCTGGTATGGTTTTCTTCTCTAAAACTTATCATGTGTGCGTGTATGTGTGTATTTGGGCATTTGCTTGATCATTTATGCATACATGATCACGACAGATTTTCCATGTAGATCAAAATAAAAGATTGGGCTGGTTACCCTGTACTTCAATTCAAAAGTTTCTAGTATAGGGTATAAACTTCAGAATTCAGGTTTATTGTTAATTGCAAGGTTTCGGGTTAAATGTTTACTGACTTTGTCATCACCAACTTTGTAGAATGTGCAAGTTATGGTGAAATATCCATGAAAAGTGACGTGTATAGCTACGGGGTTGTCCTCATGGAACTAGTAACAGGAAGAAGGCCAACAGATTTCGAAGTGGATGACACGGAAGATACTGAGACTGGTGCTTATAGTTTGATCAAGCTGGTACAGTCAAGAGCGGAATCGCATGACATACACACCATTGTGGACCAAGAGCTATCACGTGAATATGATTTAAAAGAAGAAAGTATTAACAGCCTCCTCACTATTGCCCTCAACTGCACAAAAGAGAATCCAGGGGATAGACCTACCATGGAAGAAATCATCTTGAGACTCAACGCAATCGGACAGAATAAAGCGGAAGATACACATTTTTTATCTGAGACTAATTCCGGGGATAAATAAAAACTTACTATGGCATATATAGCTTGGACATCTGTTTTTAAAAGATGGTCAATAATATACATTTCTAGTGGGAACCCTCGATATGAGGCAAAAATGAGGCCAAAAAACACAAAATAACAACAGGATGATGGAATGCATAAACGTCATTCAAAGAATAAATGATAACTATCTAGCACAAATGTCTTTATTTTGATTACCTTCTAGATATTGGATGTTGTTAAACACTCTGTGAGCTACATAAACCATCTCCATGAAAGGAAGGATATATTTAAACTTTACATATTAGACATTGATTACCTTCTAGACATTGAATGTCACCAATCTCTCTGCAAACTCCCTTCCTCGACAACCTGAACCCCCACAAACCATCTCTGCAGAAACAAGGATATATTTAAACTTTACATATTAGAAATAATATACATATTGAAAATGTACTCAGCAAACGACAGTTACCTGATATACGCAAGTAGAACTCAAACCACATGAAAGAAGCAACCCCCAAATCTTCATTCTTGTACATTTTTGTAAATGTATCTTTGTTCCAATCTTTTCTTTTCATGTGCATTTTGTACCAACGTTGTCATCAAAGTGACATCCAAGGTCTAGTTGGTTTGTGTTGTTGATTGATTGCATGGCGAAAACAGTGTGGTTACTTGGAAATTCTATTGCTTAATGTTTAATCAATCTCGAAGAAATGTCCAGAGCAGCGTTTCCCTAATGTGGCATTACCAGTTTCTTTGCAATGAGTTAGCAAAGAAGTCCACCCTTCTACAATAGCCTCACAAGGTGTTGAGTCAAGAAAGTCAGTAGCCTCATCCAGAAGGCCTGCTCTACTAAGCAAGTCGAGCATGCAGCTATAATGGTCAAGTGTTGGAACCATTCCATACCTAGTCTTCATTTGCTTCATGATGTCACGACCTTTGTTCACTTGACCAGCATGAGAACATGTAGACAAAAGAGATAGGAATGTAATCTCGTCAGGAATTATGCCGCTTTCTTCCATCTTCTCAAAGTAATCTATGGCTGCCTTGTATAATCCCTTCTGAGCACATGCTGCAATTATAGCATTCCATGTTACAACATCTCGTGACCCACATTCATCAAAAAGCTTACAGGCATCCTCTAAACTGTCAGATTTCCCATACATATCTACTAGGGCATTCCCAATATATACATCATGATGAAGGCCAACTTCAATAATGTGACTGTGGATCAATTTTCCATTCTCAAGGGCTAATATATCTGCACAAGCAGTCAAGATGCAAACAAACGTGATTGCTGAGGGTGAGATGTTAGCTTGCCCAAGCTTCTGGAAAAACTGCAGACAATCCTGATATCTGTTGTAGTGCAGACATGCCACAATCATGGTATTGAAAGTGATCACATTTCTTTCCTCCAATCTTTCAAAGACAGCCTTTGCATCCTCAAAACTTCTGCATTTACCATATAAGTCAATCAGGGCATTTCCAGCATAAACATCCAATTCCAAATTGTTCTCTATTATATTGAAATGTATCAGCTTTCCCATGTGAAAATCTCCAATGCTACAACATGACTTTAAAACACCAATCAAAACTGTTTCATCAGCACACAATCCATTTTCTAACATTCTCCCAAAGCATCTATAAGCCTCCTCAAAGTGCCCATATTGTACAAATCCTGAGATAATAACACCCCAGGTGACTACATCAAATTTGGATGACTGTTCAAAATTTTGATGTGCAGAATTAAAGCTCCCACATTTAGCATACATGTCAGTCAGAGTATTTTTTACCAGATTATCAACATCAAATCCCATCTCGATGATATACACGTGAGTTAACATTCCCTGTTGCAGATCTTTCAAGCTGGAGCATAGCTTCAAAATGCAAAGAAATGTTACTTGATTTGGCCTTATACCTTGTTGTATCATTTCTTGAAAAAGGGCCATAGCCTCCCAAACACGTCCATGATGAATGTACCCATTGATCATTGTATTCCATGAAACAATGTTACGAAATGATAAGCTGTCAAAGACTTTAAGTGCATCATCCAGGCTACCGCACTTGGCATACATATCCATGGCAGAACAACTGATGAGAAGGTCTGACTCAAATCGATTTGCAATGGCAAAGTAGTGTATAAGTTTCCCATCCAAGAAGGAACTCTCATTGCAGCAGGCTTTTAGGATACTCAATGTAACAACTCGATCTGGAGTTATATCCTCT
This sequence comes from Azolla pinnata, assembly GCA_037176905.1. Classification (NCBI taxonomy): domain Eukaryota; kingdom Viridiplantae; phylum Streptophyta; class Polypodiopsida; order Salviniales; family Salviniaceae; genus Azolla; species Azolla pinnata. Next base: position 71,146 of record JBBBWG010014779.1, read on the forward strand.
TGTTGCATTCGATAGAAAAGGCAGAGAGCCTCTTCACCCCTTGCGTTCTGTACAAGGCCTTCTATTATAGCACCCCATGCCATCACATCACATTTCTTTAGACTACAAAAGATTTTCTTTGCATCTCCAATGCTCCCACATTTAGCATATGCATCAATCAGTATATTTCCAATAGATCCATCCAGTTCCATGGCACAATTAACTACATGATTATGAAGTATTTTTACGTGCTTTAGTGCAAACATGCTCGAGCAAGCTTTCAAGATGCATAGGAAGACCACTGGATCCATTTTTACATCCATATGAAGCATTCTTTTGTATAGGGTAATGACTTCCTCGCAATGTCCATGGCGAGTATATGCACTCATCATTACCCCAAATGTAACTATGTCTGGCCTACGCAATACATTGAATAGTTTGCAAGCGTCAGCAAGCGAGCCACATTGGGCATATAAGAAAATAAGAGCGCTTGCAACATATACATCTAAGTCTGAGCACATCTGAAGGATGTCATGATGGATTAATTGACCATCTTTAATTGCATGCAAATCCGCACAAGCTTTGAAAATAGCCACAAATATACTGCTATCAGGTCGAACATGGAGATCGTGCATTGTGCAATAAAGTTTGATAGCATGTTCATACTTTCCTAGTTTGGAATTCGCTGATATGATTGCACCCCAAGCATATACATCAGGTTCTGATATCTTCTGAAAAACTTGGTTTGCATCAAGCAGGAACCCACATGATGTGAACAACCGAATCAAATGCATACCTAGAAATGCATTGGATTCTAAAGAAACCTTAATGATGTGGTTATACACGAACCTTCCAGAGATGATATCGGCATTCTTGGTGCACTCTTGTAATCGACATGCAAGGTTTCTAATCACATCAACATCTTTACCTTCATGTTCGCATACCATTTGAGAGCTCAACAAAGTGGAGTAATAACGATGATGCGGTGAAGCAACCATGTTGAACAAAAAATCACACTTTTGGAACGATCATCGATGATACAAAGCAAGCCCCACCGTTACTTCCCGTGGATCGATTTGCGTAGCCTTCATTCCTTCTTTCCTTCTACGCTGCTTCTTCTGGAATTCAACACGCGTTATAACATCTCTTCTACTGACCGAAACACAAATCCAGTTTTGCAGCCCGAAGCTGTTCGTGCTTTCAGCGTAGATATGCTCCTCAGACATATGTATGTATGCATCCGTATGTATCTACCTACATATATGTATATGCGTCGTATAGATTCAACCCTTCTTCTTCTTCTTCTTCTTCTTCTTCGTCTTCTTCTTCTTTCTTGTATGATTCTCGCTTGCGTAATGGAACATTCTATGCATACATACATCATTACATGTATATATGTAAAAAGCCATGATTGTTGACAGAAATTTGTCAATGCCACTACTACATACTTAGAGCATCAATGATATCAACATCGATAAAATGTAAACTTATGTGGGTATATTAATAGTGATAGATCTATTCGGTAGTATTGATTGTGTTATATATCAACACACAATTCAAAGTTTCGCTTACAAATAACCGAACACATGCAGGCAAGCATTTGCACAACTTGACAAGTCCCCTTCGCTGCAAGCACGTGAGTCTGATGATGCATAGATTGAAAACAGGGGATGGTATTTGAGGGCTGCTCTTGTCCATTGGAAATAATGAGCGTGAATGGTATGATGATGATCATGCGAAGGAATTTGCAAAGCAAGGAAGTTCCAATCTTCTGTTACGTTGAGAGAACGGAACATTTGCTTGGATGGTCGAAGAGAATTTGTTTGAGGAAATTAGATGGATGTCAAAGAAACAATCAGCGACACTTGGATGGAATTAAATCCACACACCACAAGGGCAACTCGATAAATCTGGTGGTTCTTATTACAAAGGTTTGGCAATCTCATTCATCTGTGCGTAGAAAATGTATCGATTATTTTTCCAATACACAACACCATGGCTTTTTCCTGTGTCCATCGATTGAACTCTATGTTACGGAACGAAATTGGAGCCCATAATTCGGAAGAGCGTCACCACAAATCCTTCCTTCGTGCAAAAGATAAAGATACCAGATGATATGCTTATTCGGCCACACGGATCGATTCCATGCATTGTTTAACCCCGAAAAAAAACCCATGCCATGTTCTATCCTAAGATCATCGTCAGCTAGCTGCACAAGGCGATTCGACGCATGCCATTATGATTACTAACCGAAGATCATCGGCATCTCTAATGGTCTAGTATCTACGCTCTCAAACCGTCTTATGTAAACAGAATCCGACGATATTTTTTACTGACTCATGAACCGGATGCAAAGATAGTCTTGTTGATGAAGTTGTGGACGAACATCGTCATCTCTCTCTCTCTCTCTCTCTCTCTCTCTCTCTTTCACTTGCTGCGATGCTTCCTCTCATTTTGAAATTGTTTGTTTTTTGAATCTCCCTCCGGAGATGTTTGATCTGTCTGCAGATCGAAATGCCCGCCAATAGGAGCAGTTCGCGGAGTCCGAGAACGATGAGGATGATGCCATTGAACCTTTGCAGACCGACACTTCCTCTCCTGCGTTTCGGCTTCCCGCCGCCTCCATCTCTCGCCTCCATCTCCGCGGACTCGTTTCTATCTCCTCCAATTCCTCGTCCTTCTCCGCCTTTACGTCTCCCGCTTCTCGTGCTCAGATGCAATGGCATGTCGAACGGTAAGCGCCTTCTGATCTTGAGAGCGAGTGTGCAGGAGAGAGAGAGAGAGAAGAAAAAAACGGACAAGCGAAGATTCATGTTTCACATCTGAAGCTGATGTCAAACGCAAATCCTTTTTGGCATGGAAAGTCCTGATCTTTGATGTACCAAGAGACGGCAAGGCCCCGTTTCTTCTGGCAATTTCCGAGTGTTTACCAAATAGTAAGATATCGGTCTTCATGATCTTTATCCTTTTGCAGCTCGTATGAGTTGCCACTGCTCATCAAACCGAAATGCTGTAACGGAAATAGTTCTCCTGTTTAGAAAAAAGAAATGCATTTGTACGATGATGCCTTTCATGGTTTCCTTGATATTGAAGTCAACTTGAAGGTGATGCATCATCTTATCAGAGGTCAGAATAAATGAGTGCGGACCGTTCATGAAAAATGTCCGCTACGCTTTATGCATTCATTTGTTCTTGAAATCAAGAATAAGTTGATGGAAAGAGATTTCTACCGAGTATTTGCGTTCAAGGCTTTCTTGTTTTCAATTTTCACTGAGTAGCTGCTTTCTTTCTGGTGCACCAATAAAGAGAGAGAGGGAGGAGGATGGATAGATATACATAGGTTTGTATTTCAACAATAAGAATATGCTTTCTTTCAGAGAAGTAGATATCAATATATCATTCCATTATAGGTTTTTTCTATTCTTGATTCTATCAATAATGCCGTGTAATGTTTGTTAAATTAAAGGTTTAACAGTATGGACTTTTTCCATTGGAGGTTTACTTTGTTCTTAAATTCAAGTGTAAGGTAATGGTTCCTTCTAGAAGAGAGTTTCTATATTTGTTACAAAGAGATATTTATTGTCTTTTGAAAGAATTAAGAGATGCCTGTGCAAGAAAGACCTTTCTGCATATTATTTTCTTGAATTTAACTGTAAGATGAATTATTGTCTATTGGAGAGGAAGAGATGTCTATGCAGTGTCGGTATTTTGAAGTCTTCTTTGTTTTGATATCAACAGAGAAGTAATCATTTTCAACTTCAGATAGAAGTATTATGCATATCCTTTTTCTCACAGCCAATAATATTTCGTTTGCTCTTTAGTCTCAGGACAGATAGAATCTGAGAATAATATGCGGGAATATTCACTTGACGGAACAAGAATAACTAGTTTGGTGCACTCGTACGTTTTCCTTTGGCAAGAGACTGTTACAGGTTTTCTCTTTGATGAGTATCTTGGTTTTCAGTCATGCATTTTTACAAAATGGAATAATTATTCAATCTTCGAAAGTGATATTTTTGTGAGCTTCCTTGTTTCATGTATTTTTTTTCTCCGTTAGCTGATACATATGTATCAGGTCTATGTGGCATTAGATCGCCTGAATATAGGTTTCACCATAGTGGTATATATGGAGTTATCATTTTCACTGTCCATTTTCTCGATATTTCTCCTCTGTATACACAATTAGCTCATGTGCATAGCATATTTCATGTCAAATTTGGTTTTTGATGCTTCTGTGCAAGATATGAGTTTATATAAGCTTCGTAAAATTCTGTGCTAAAGTTGAAATGCATGCATACTGATATTGACTTTTCTGAATCATTATTTTAATATCAATAAATTTCTGTATCAAAATTTAGAACTTCAGACCATGCATGCATCTCCTTTTAGCTGAGGCTATTCGTGTATAAATCCTTTCAGATTATTTATAGTATATTGCACTATATGAACCTTTGGTGTCTTTCAACATTTCCTAGAATATTCTCTTCTTTCACTTAGTATGTTCATTACTTGACATAAAAAGTTACAATAATAAACTTTGATACACAACTGTTGTATATGTTCATACACACTGCAAAACAGTCTCTGATAAACATGGTGCTGGTAATGTTAATTTGTGTTCTAATATGGTTTTTTGCCAATGGTCAGAGTGTGGAAAGAGGTGGTATTACCTGGGGATATTGTTGTTGATGCAACTTGTGGCAATGGAAATGATACCCTGGCTCTTGCAAAACTAGTATTTGCAGACGGTGCCCAAGGTTCAATCTATGGTTTTGATGTGCAAGACATTGCATTGGAGACCACTTCTGCGTTACTAGATCGAGAACTAAATGAGAATGATGTAAGATTGCAAATTTTCAATAGCTCAGGATTTTGTATTTCATTTTCTATCTTCCCATGGCAGTTTGCTAAGAGTTGAATTCTCTTTCCCTGCATGTATTTGTTAGAGAAAACAAGTTCACTTATCTCAGATGTGCCACAGCAAGTTAGGAGAAGTTGTGAGTTGCAAAAATTCAGTAAGGTTAGATAATCCTTATCCTCAGCTAGCTTTTGATATAATGGAAATTGAAATCAAAATATTGCATGCATAATAAGTCCGCCGTTTTCAAGAGAGAATAACGAATGAAATTTTCAGGAGGATAATAACATATGATTTATCAAGTGATCTAACTTTTTCAAGGGATGACAGCATATGATTGTTTCAAGCGGATAACTTGTGATTTTTCCAAGGGGATAACAACATATGGTTAGAGCAATTCTTTTTAATGAGCATGTGAATTTAGATTATTCATTTCATATCGATATGCATATTTTTGGTAGCTTTTCGAAGACTCATTTTCCATGCTTTATTTCTATTTGAGAGTTTAGCATGCCTTCAAACCTTCTGAAACTTGTGTTTTTCTGGTTTGTCATAAAAATGCTATGTCTTGAAGTAAGCCAGTGCCTTAAAAGTTGTATTTCTTTCAGTGTTATAGCTTTTAACCTTGGCTATCTACCAAAGGGAGACAAATCTGTGGTAACAGAAATTGGGTCCACCATCAAAGCATTGCAATGTGCAACCTCATTGGTCAAATCCAGAGGTGTAATCACAATTGTATCATATGTTGGTCATCCTGGGGGAAGGTAAGTTTTGGGCTCTCAATGCTTCGAGAGCTTTAAATTTTTTATGGAAGAAATTTCAGCAAATTTGTATATAGAAAATTCATCTCTGAAATGGGGCTGAGGAGCTGGCAAAAAATTCTCTACCAGGGAAGAGTATGAAGCTGTAAGAAACCTTGCAGCAAATCTGCCAGCCACACAGTGGGTCTGCAGTCAACGAGAGTGGTTGAATAGACCATTATGTCCAAGATTGATTGTTCTATTCAAGAACTGAGGCTCTAATAATGTATGTCCTGAGTTCAATAATTCTGCGGAAGATGTCCGATTAGTTACAATACAGAAGATTAATGGTAGCTGCCAATTATTTTAGTGGCAAGTCTCTGTTTAGGTATATAAGTTTGGGCGTTTTACCTCCTACATCAAGTATGGCATTAACGTACAATTTTCAAATGCATGCATTCAAGCTTTTCATACATTGCTTTTTGTTCAATTACAGCTCAGCATCAATTAAGTTCTAATAACTAAAGAAGTTGGATTTAAAGTTCTGAATTGACAGCTGTCAGTGAAATTTCTTTCTTTTTTGGTAAAAATCACCATTACTATTAAACAGTTATTAAATGCTTTTGAAAATCTCGATATTGCAAGTTTTCGCGCTTAATGCGTCAGGCTCATCTGTCATTTTGCAACATCTGTGTGCCGGTAAATTTTACTCTAGTGAATGTGCGATTACATATTTTGAGTTTTGCTGTCATCAATTATTATGCTATGAACAATAATTTAACTCGATTCAAATTAATATACAACAGTGGAATCTCCTTTGCGAGCTGTTATGATAGGAAACTTGATCAAGCCAGAATTGTAACCCTGAACCATATAAGCCATTGCTAGAGCACCCCTAAATGTCGTTGAACCTGGTAAAAATTACATGCTAATAAATGGCCAAGAAAGAAAACCATGGCATGCGTTTGTTCATCATGATTCATAACTATACAATACCTGAAGTTGCAAGACCAACTAAACCCTTGATGCTCAACGCAGAAACAATTACAGCTGGCCAAAAAGGTGTAACATGTTGGGACCAATCGGCTGATCTCACATCCTATGATTGAAGCGAAAGTTGAGAAAAGAAAAGGCTGCTGTGGGTTACTCAATCTGTTGTTGAAAACGTGTTGCAATAAGGTTACCTTTAGACCCATTGATTGCGCAAGATTGACATATTTGGAAGTAGGACACCAAGCTGGAAGATAGTACATATCACATAGTTTGTCCAAAAGCTCCTGAACATTTTAGAAGATGATTGATCATCACTTAAATACACAAATTTAGGTGGCAAAACAAAGATGTATCGAGACACTAAGGACAGAAAATGTCAAAACGTCAAGCATACAGCTATGAGTTTCTATTGCTGCTGCTTTGACATTTGGCACTGGACAAACAAATTCTTAATCTTTGAAAGACAACTCTCTAAATAGCAATATGCATTGGTTGTTATCATTAGCAAAGAATATTAAAACATTAAGAGAGAAATTTGTAGGAAATTTTTATATAAGTACCTTTTCATCCGCTTTCAATTCTTTCTCATTTTGTAAAAGTTCTCGATGGCACCAAGTAACAATGATAATATGTCCTCCTGGCTTCGTGACACGAGCTAATTCTGCTAAGAACTAATTAAAACCATGCATCTGTTGTTAGAGTATTTATATTATTGTCTCAATGGTGTTCCATTCTGAACAGTTCAAATTTTATACCCGTATGTTATGCTTCAAACAGACTTCTACACTAGTGTTTTTCACATATTCTTCTTTGCACAGAAATGAATATCAGTTGAATTATAGATATATGTTTAAAAATAATATCGGTGTAGTATATTGGACTTTGCCAAGTTATGCTAGAAGAATACCTATGAAAATTAAATACAAGAATGTACTGTAAATCTTTTTGGTGGTAAAAATCTTTGGGTTGGATTGCTTTTCAAATCCTTCAAAATTTGATTACCAAAAACACGTATGTAAATGAAATAGCATGTGCATTTTCTTAGTGTTTTGAATTTAATGCTTTCCACTGTGCTTTAAATCCTTCTAGTTTAATCAGCAAAAAGCTTCTTTTCGAAAAACCCAAGGATTAATTAAGTGTATTCGTACTGTCCTCCAAAATGCTGGCTTTTACCTTTTTCTTGTCTGGCATGTGTTCTCCACTTTCCATGGACCAAACTAAATCAAACGCTTCATCAGGAAAAGGTTGATTCAAAGCATCAGCTACTTGGAATCTAACCTGGATGCAATTCCCAAAGTCAATGAGAAAAGGAAAGTAACGTTGACATGCATATTACTACGGAAACGTAAAGAAATATTTTAAAATTACAGTGCATTAGAAATCTGGCAAACAATTATCTGAGGAAATAATCCACATAACTGATACACAAGGTACATGAACTCGAACCTAAGAAAATATTATCTGGAGTAAAATGTGGACTTGATCATAAATAAGACTCAAAACATATATAACGGACTCATACAAACTGTTGAGAAACAGAAATTTTAACGATTTAGTTGAAGGGATAGAAACATTTTCAATCAATTTATATTGATTTGAACCAGGATATCACAAAGAAAGTATGGATCTGATGATACAGGATACCTTTAAAGTTGGAAAGGACAAGGATCGGCTAGTCTTGATAACTTAAATCAAGTATGATATGACAATATAATAATAATGAAAAATATCAATTCATAAGAATTTCTGGGACCAGATATTTAGAACTTGAGCTAGTTAGCTGAAATACCCTCAGCTGATAGCATAAACTCTAACCTAGATATTCTGTAGACAGTATAATTTTGAGGTAGAAAAAAGAATGAGCCACTCAGTTAAAATAGCTCAGGCTGAAAACTGTTAACTTTAACTGAGACATATTGAAAACTATAAAATCTGGTGAAGTAATTAAAACATCCAACCAACAAAAAATAAAAATAACCAGATGTGCAGAATTATAGCTAGACAAAAAAATCGCTGGCAAAAACACTAAGATAACATAGACATGCTCTAACAATCAGATTTGATCTTCACCACCAAATACACGTCTCCGTCACAAGTAGATTCAATAATGTGTTATACCTTGTCTGACAAACCTGCTGATGCAGAAATCTCAGTTGCTCTCTGAGCCTGCTTTGGACTAAGAGTAATTCCTACAACCTCAGCTCCATATTTCCGTGCAAGGTATCTTGAGCTACCACCAATTCCACATCCAACATCCACTATCTTCTTTGGCTGTCCTTCACCTTGATCTGCTAATTGAACATATCAATTCAACATAGAGAAAGAGGGGGAAGAAATACAAGAAAATGACTTTATTTCAAAAAAGCAAGGAAAAGCAGAAACACAGGTATGAAAAACGAGCTGTAGAAGCAGGAATGATATTATAAAGAAAGGCCGGATTCTATATCTGTCATGTTAACTTATTTCTTCATTTTACTTTTTTTCTCTATATTTCTCACTGCAGTCTTTGGAAGATGAAGATAGTATAAATCTCCTCTTCCTCCCAGTCAATTTTCTGCATCCACTGCAGCTCTTTTAAGGTGAAGCGACCATCTTCATCACTTCATCGTGCTGATATCTTTCTTTCAGACATTCTTTTACTTTATTTCGCTACATCAACAGTTTTTGAAAATTGTAAGGAAATTTTCGGTCTTTTACTTTTCTTTATGGGATATTTTTCTCTAATGATGAAAAAACTCTCCGTGTTCCACAGAAAAAGTATGCATTTCTTTACAAATTTCATTCATTTTTTCTGTGCATGCCTTACCTATCATTTTGATATAAAGAGATTCAACAACTCTTCTGCATATACTTCCTTTCATCCTTAATGCATATACGGCATGCCGATTTTCTATTAAATCCGTTCTAATCGTCTTCTTAACTTTAAGAATTTCTAAGGCATTCCCCTCAGCAAACTTCTGCTTTCCTTTGTAATTTTTTTCTTCTTCTGTGTTACTCTACATCGTTAATGTGAATTCGGAAACGCAAAGATACCTTAAGTTTCCATGACCTGGCAGAATTAAGGTAGAACACAAGGACATGGCCTTCATGTGAAGGATGTAGGAACCTTCCATTCTTGCTGCATTCTAAATTCTTCAGAAGAGTAATGAAGAGATGAATATAGAAAGGAACTTGTTGAAGAGATGAAAATACATGGAATCCTTCTTTTGCTCATTTCTACATCACTCAGTTTTTATGAAAAAAACTCTCCTTTTATTTTTCGGCATATTCATCTGTTTGTTAAGAAGTTGAGGAATTCCCATTTTCCTTGTGAATTTTCTTTCCACATTCACCGCACCTTATTGCTTCTGTCTCTCTTCGTCAATTCTTTTCCTTTTTCTACTTTGAGGCCTTTCTTATGCTTTCTTTCTACGAATCTCTATCAGAAGTAACATACATCTATAAATATGAAGAGAAAAAAAAAGAATAAGTAAAGATGGAAGCCCCGGGCAGGCTTTCCCTCTATCGTGCAATCCTGAGCAGCTCAAGAGTAGCATTCTGTTCATCTCTTCTGCAAAACTTCGAACCTTCTGTGTCATACTTTTCTTTTACCTTACGCCTCTTTGCCTGCCTTCAGAAACCTAATCGTAAATCAAAACCTGGACCTAAATGTAGGCTTCTATTTCCCCCAGCAACTTCTTTTATTTTGCATTCCACACTCCTCGTATGACTCGAGAAATGCAGATGAGAACATAAACACTGGAAGATAAGAATTCAAAGCAGAGATGGAAGCGACATATTAGAAATTAGTTAAGAATGCGTGAGCAAGAAACGAAGCTTTCATAGACATACGGAGAGACAGAGAGAAAGAAGCAAGAATTTTATGCAGAGATGGAAGCGAAGTGTTAGAAATTAGTTCAGAATGTTTGAACAAGAAACAAAGCTTTTACAGCGAGATACACATAAAGACACAGAGAGAGAGAGAGAGAGAGGAAGACATGCAGAGACAGAAGCGGAGATTTAAAGATAAACAATAAAATGGAAGACATAAATCTGAACAATAAGACATATTCTCATGATGGAATGAGGCCAGGCATATCCTTTCTTCGTCTTTTCTCGCTTCTCTTTTTCTGATTACCTTCTGAATTCTCCTCTCTCAACGTTTCATACTCGCTGTTTCTCTTGGCAATCAAAACCGGAACCTGAGCTTGAACTTAAACGGTAAATAGAAGAGAAGAAATAAGATATTACCGGGGATGGAGGCCCAACGCAAGCTTTCTTCGATCATTCGAATTTGAGCAGCTCTATGATCAGCAGATAGAGCAGCAAATAGAGGGAGATCAGGATCATAAAATCCATGGTGCATATGCTCTCCCCACATGTCCTCCCACAGACCAGAAGAAGCATCGTAAAACCCGGCAATACCTTCGTTCAGTTCTTTGTTATTGCCTATGGATGAAGATTGAGTCGCGGTTATGTCGTTGCTCGATGCAGATCTGCATAGAATAGACGAAGGAAGAGGAGGAGGAGGAGAAAACGGAGAAATGTTGCGGAGCGAAAAGGCTGGAGAACGGAGCGAAGAAGAAGGCGATGGCGACGGTGGTGGTGATGAAGTCGAAGAGGAAGAACGGCATCTGTGGCTCCCGCAGCTGGACGTGAAGTGACGAAAACCTGCGTTTGAGGAAGGAGACGAAGAAGAGAGGAGATTCTTGTTGCTGATGCTGCAGTTGAGGAGGAAGAGGCTATGGCGAATTGTGCAGGAAGACGCGATCATGGACTCCATCGCTCGCTGCACAGTTGAACCACTTCCCAGGACTTCGTGTCTTCTTCTGCAGTATGTATCATTTCGAAGGATGATGATATTTCCTATTTCCAATTCCAAGCTTCATTGCTTCGGTTTGAATCATCGTGATTAACTGATTTAACTAGCTTCTAATCATATCTTAATGACGATTTGTGATTTAACTAACTAGCTTTTGATCAGAGCTTAGCAAATTCTCATTTTAAGTAGCTTCGAATTGGTTCGGTCTTGGCTTCGCGATCTGGGTTGTGCTTAATGATCCGTTTGGTCGAGGGGACCAGTTCCTCTCGTTGTTCGCTTTTCGCCCTCATTCCTCTAATTTCCTTGTAATCTTCACAATCCTCGATATCTCGATCCTCATCATCAACTAGAGAATAGGCTTTGCGAATTAACCAAAGAGCACCCTCATCCTGATATAAATCATCACCTTGGTCATGGGCCCGTGTGAAATGGTGATTAACTCTGACTCGGTTTATAATCGCATAGTGATTTATTATAATATCGCTAATCACGAGCCCATTTTGCTTCGTGCCTTTTAATTTGCTCTCCAAACCTGAAAGTAGCATAACCAATGCTCCTAGTTACACTAATCCCAGGTCATTAGCACTACTAACCCTATGCTAACTCCCACTATTTTTGTGATATCTTGAATGGCAGCAAAAGCCAACGAGATAAATTAATGCATGCATCGGGATCACGAGTTTCCACCTTTGGATCACGATAATACAAGCCGAGCAACATCGTGTCCATGACATCAGTCACCTCAAGTCTCTCATA
>JBBBWG010014780.1:0-10917 GCA_037176905.1 Azolla pinnata
TACTACTACTACTACTACTACTACTACTACTACTACTACTACTACTACTACTACTACTACTACTACTACTACTACTAATGCTACTACTACTACTACTACTACTAATGCTACTACTAGCAATGCTACTAGTGCATGGATTGGGCAAGAATGTGCTCGATGCGAAGGGATCGAAGATCGCGAGGCGCTGATGCTGCGGGGCGCATCGCTGGCACTGCGCGCACTGCACCCATGTCAACGCGCTCCCCGTGTCGATGATCAGCGCCACATCCGTCCCCGGGCTCCCGATCCTCATCAATGCAAAGTACTGCCCCGATGGCGACGCCGATCGCCCGAGCTGCATCACCACCTCCGCCACGCCGATCATGATCGATGCTGCACCCTGATCCTGATCCTGATCCCGATCCCGATCCCGATTCCGATTCCGATCCCTATCCCGATCCCGATTCCGATCCCGATCCTTATCCTGATCCTGATCCTGAACCACCGATCCGATCCTGATCCCCGCCCGATCATCATCATCATCATCATCATCATCATCATCATCCTCGATCCTCCCCAACCGCGTCGATCCACCAGCGCGGCTTGCGTTCGCACGATGCCTATCTAGCTCTGCCCGAGGATCATCATCGGCAATCGGGCGGCCCTCGCGCGCGAATGCTCGGGGTCGATCGAGGCGCTTCATCCGATGATCGATCATCGGCGTTCGGGGCCGATCGGGGGGCTTCATCCGCTCATCGATCATCGGTGCTTGGGGCCGATCGAGGGGCTTCATCCGATCATCGATCATCGGTGTTCGGGGCCGATCGGGGGGCTTGATCCGCTCATCGATCATCGGTGTTTGGGGTCGATCGAGGGGCTTTTGATGATCGATCATTGGCGGCATAGTGCGTGGTGGAATCAGGTCCTCGCCGCCACCATGATCATCTCCATCATCATCAATTTCAGAATTAGCTCTATCATCATCAATTTCAGAATCATCATCATCATCATCATCATCATCATCAGGAGGATTACCACTGTTGCCGCCGCCATGGCTACTGGCCACGAATTTGATGCTTGGAGCCGGCATCGCCGCAATCTCCGACAATGCCATTGTAGCAGTTACAGCTGACATCTCTGATCGATCGCCGCGAAACGCCCTCGCATCGATCCACCCGCCATTATACAACAGATCGATCGCCGAATGATAGGATCGCGTGAGGCACACGATCGCCGAGATGCCAGCCATGGCAAGGAGGCAACGATGGATCGGAGAGATCAGTTGCATGATTCGATGACGACCAGATATCGGCAATAATCGCATGATTCATCGGCGGCTAGCCAAGGAGGAGCTTCTTGATCATCATCTACTTGATCATCTTCTTCCTCATCATCAGAAGCACCATCATCACCATCATCATCATCATAATAAGAATCGATTCATCCGCATCGATCTCTCCCCATTGCCAATCCTCGAATGCCTTCAGAACATGGGCTGCGTTCCTGGGGTTAGTGCTCGCAAAGTCGCTATGTATGATGATGTTGTTGTAAAAGATCATCACTTGGCATTCCTCTGCCACACTCTCTCTCTCTTTTATTTTTATGCATATGTTAAAGCTGACCTCCATTACACACATGCATTTTTTTTCTCTCAGATCAAAAGGGTTTTCGCATATCAACATGGGCCATCCTCATGGTCTCTTGAGGATTTAGGGTTGGTTCCATTCTGATCGTTGAAGGTTCAGGGTCTAAGGGTTTATGACTTAAACCTGATTATTCACCTTCATGGCTCAAACTTGACTATCAACATGGCTAATCATGATCTCTTAAGGGTTTAGGGTTAAACCTGGATTCTCGACATGTTGACCCTAACAGTTTAGATTCTAGGGTTTATGGTATAATCCTGATTATCAACATGTGATCTCCAAGAATGTAGAGTTTATGGCTTAAAACCTGATCTCTAAAGATTTGGGGGGTTTATGCTTAACCTGATTATCCCATCAATGCACCATCACGAAGCTTTGTGACGTAGCATCGATACAAAGAGCTTGACAAACGAAAATCTTAGGCTGTTTAAGCCCTAAATACCACCATACCATTTGATAGAACTCCAACCAAAAGCCGAGGTAGTTTTAATTATCCAGCATAAGACTGACTTTTCCATGAGAATAAACAGGCTTTGTAAACATAGCACAGTCTTGCTTGCCATTGATACTGAAGTTGTGGGCTTGCAAATCGCAAGCTAATAAATACATAGGGCATCAACTTCGACATTGGTTACATTGAGAGAATCACATGCAGCTCCTCCAATCCATCACAATTTCAACTAAAATTGAAATACTACTCTCGTCTAGGGAATAATAACACCACATTTACCCTGATGTGGAACATCTAGTGATCCATCCTCTACCTAATGTATAGAACAGGTCTTTAGATTTCTGGAAAGAGTACAAAATTTGTTAGCCGAAGGGATGCCAAACCTGTGGCAGTTTATTCTATAAGGCATAGCTGCCTCTACTGGAAAATGCTGCTCACTGAGCTGTCGTCATAAACACGCCATATGGTCTCACCAAGAAGGTTTGCCACCGACAGTACTGTTAGCTGTGGAAAGTAATTCTCCTCTTTCACCGGGATTGTGTTTGTGATGATGACTTCTTGAAAAAGACCTCCAGATAGCCGTTCTATTGCAGGAGGGCTGCAGCATAAACATAGCAGTTGTGCATTTATGGGAAAAAACATCTCACTCCTTTTGCATAGATACATTTGAGAGCAATTTTTAGAATACTTCCTAGGAATCACTTGGATTCCATGCCCTGCCTAGTGAAATAAATGCCTTGTGTTGAAATATGGCCTAGAGAAGTTTCGCCTTAATGGTAAAGAAAACGCAAGAAGCAAGAGACAAGTTTGCACCGTGAAAGATGAGATCCTCTAAATAAGAGGAAAGAAACCATATCTGGCCCCACTAATATGAAATAAGATTTGCCCGAGTACACAAATAGTTCCTAGCCTCCATGCCATATGCAAAGATTAACCTACCTGAAGATTGCATGAGTACTGCACGCATACACCTCACGAGCACCTTCTTGATGAAGAAGCGCTGCTCCGTTAGTTATTGTTCCTGCACCATGGTTAAAAATTCCATGTGGACCTCGAGTTAGCAATGGACATTATTGACGACATAGCTATCTAAAACTTTTAGCAGTATGCTTACCAGCTGTATCTATCATGTCATCAACCATGACAGCAACCTTCCCCTTCACATCTCCTATAAGGTTCATGACCTATGCATTTACAGGCAGCACCATTCTACATCATGCCTAGACAACCAACCTCACGACTACAGTTCAAGGAATTAAACCGAGAATGAAAAGCAGCCTTTGATCACATACAAAATCTTTTGACCCATATCATCATGCTAAAGAATTGTCAGATGGATGTAGCCTACAATACGAAAGTTATAAGAAAGTCGTGACACATGGATGACCACGTCGTGAATTATCCATGTATATGTATGTTTGTATGCATCTATCTATGTATAGCTATAGTTTAAGTTAGCTAAGGCAAATTTAACGGATAGTATGTGAGTAGATAGCACACAATCTATGATGTGTATCTACCTTAAGTTACTGTGATTAAAAGGCCAGCTTAGAAAAATATTTAACTGAGTAAGATATGCATCAGATAGCTTTCAAAATACCTCTGCTACATTATGTCCTTGCCGACGTTTATCAACAATGGCCAGAGGTGCATCTGACAGCTTCTTTGCAAAAGTCCGAGCTCGTGCAACACCACCAACATCAGGAGACACCACCACTAAATCTTGTGAAGATATCATCTTGCTTGCTAAATAGTCCAATATGACAGGCTATTTTGAAAACCAATGAAACACTGCAATGAATTTCCTTCAAAAAAACAGTTTGACAGAAGGGCTAGCATACAGTATTATTTATTTATTCAAGACATAATAGGTAGGAAGAGTCCAACCTGGCCATAAACATGATCTACGGGTATGTCGAAGTAGCCCATAGATTGCCCAGAATGAAGATCACATGCAAGAACACGATTTGCCCCAGCTTCAGTGATCAGGTTTGCAACAAGCTTTGCAGCAATCGACTCTCGGCCATGTGTCTGAGAAAACCTTTTATCTCATTATACCCTATGTCATGTAATAATAAGACTAACATTTCAAAACTCTACTCGTCACTATGGACTATTGACATTTTGTTTATATTCGTGTCATGGGTGGGTGTGCACCCAAGGTTTTTACCTTGCTACTACTACCTGTCTTTCTCTCTGGTTCTAGTATCATGGTTGACACGTATGTTCATCTGAGAATGTATGCACATGTGCTCTGTTCATATATGTGTGTTTGTTGTTTATATGTGCATGTGTAACTTTCTTAGTGTGTACCTGTAGATGCTACTAAGTTGAGAGTGTGTGTATGTTAGCCACATTGTTCTTGCCTTCATGTTTTGTGCATTTATACTTTTGTGCGTGTTTGAAGCCTTGTAATAAAAGAAAGCTGACTGGTGAGAAACCTAAAAGAAAAGATCTTTAAGGGTTTCCAAGCCTGAGAATATTCAGAAGACCATTATCATGTTCTCCCTGTGGAATAGTCATCCTCACCATTCCATCTTCATACATTGCATCATTTCGATTTTTTACTTATGATTATGATCATTCCACCCCTTATTACTATTGACAATCACTAGCACCATCATTATGCTCAAGCCATCATGATAATCATCATCAATATAATATATGTGATTGGAAAAGGCAGGGCATAGCAGTTCATTGGGTTGAAAGAGGCCATCACACAGAGGAAACAACTAGGGTGACATTAACCATTAATTGGTTCTTTGAAGATCATTGGCCATCTAGATTGTTAGGCAAGCCAAGAGGTGAGAACCCAATGGGAGATACTCCATTGATGAAGGAACACAGTACATCATGGTTGAAGAATATGTGCCATGACAATCTGTACAGTTGGGATCTCCCTAAGAAAACATGCTCATATAAGTTGCTCATCTTGAGGCACTGATAATCCATAGGGTTTCTTTCTTTGTCTGCTGATTGATAAAGTCCCTTCTGTCCTTGATATGATCAACCACTATAACGAAATAGTGAATCATACAGCATGACATGCATATAAAGAATATGCAGGAGAGGAAGTTGTATTCATGGATCAAGCCATACACTATGCAAAGAATATCCCACAAGCCATTAACATAACTTCAAGTTTATCTGCACCTTTGTAGCATGATTGGATATCTATTAAACGTACCTTACGGTCAGCCCTTGCATATCCAAAATATGGGATAACTGCTGTTACTGTTTTTGCAGAGGCACGCCTGCATGCATCAACCATTATAAGAAGCTCCATCAGATTCTCGTTGGCAGGTGGACATGTTGGCTGCACCAAGAAAACATCACAACCTCGGACACTCTCTTGCAATTGAACATAGATCTCGCCATCAGCAAACCGCTTGATATTAATCTTGCTGAGATCAAGGCCCATGTAACAAGCTATTTCCTGTGAAATTCCTGAACCAAATTACAGTACTGTCTTCTTTCATACCAAAAGCACAAATACAATAACCAAATCTTCTAGATTTATCTATCGAGCCCTTTAAAATCAAAAAACAGTCATATATCGACAGTCTAGAGCTATCAAAATAAATAATCGAGCTATAAGTTTGATCTTCTCAATGAAAGCTTGGGAATTTCCTCAAATGCTAGTGCTATAATTTCTTAATAAACTTAAGTTTCAATTTTCCTCTCTGTACTTGTTGCAGAACCAAGCCTTAACTTTCATATAATGCAGTAGAAGAAGAAGAATTAAATTGCAAAGATTGCGTCTTATTAAAGAGAAGATTAGCTAAAACCAGGTCAATCTGATCTGAAGTAGAATTTCAAATGGTTCTGAATAATCTACCTTATAATATTGACATTGTACAACTAATCGCATGCACATAATTCAAAAAGGCTATACCAATGAGTATTACATCTGTGACCTGGAACATTTTATTTTGTTGGATTGAGATCCTAATACCCAAGCTTTTCTGTGGAAAAAATGAAAACCCCAAAGCATGCTGGAGATACAATCTCAATATTTTGAAGATCCCGGAAATTATATCATGCATAACATAGACAAAATCTTATGCCACTCCTTCTCGCATATAATGCAGAAAAAACTTAGAATAATGAGAGATAACATGGACATGGAACAAACATTTATGGACTAGAAAGAAAAGATTCATCTATGAAAACTCGACCATAAAGTTTTGGAACTAATTGAAACAACAACGCCTGCAATGGACTTTGTATGCAATCTCTTATCTGTTTCTCGTGAAATCAATCATATTGAAATGCCCAAAGAGAAAATGATATCACTTCCAAGGCCAGCTATGATTAACAGTAAATTTTTAAGGTGCGCTTACAATTTCAAAAAGTAGTATAATGATGATCCAATTAGAATACCTGGGCCAAGGATGGGTTTGCGGTCCCTGAAAATATTCGAAGCCGAGTAGTATCACGAAAGTCACCTAAAGTTGCATATTTCAAATCTTTGGGATGGATAAACCCTTCAGGTTGGGAATGCTGTGTAGTCCTCAACGATGGTATTGATTTTGCATTGTACACACCTGGACCAATAAGGGTGCATCTCTGCCAAGAAAACCATTTTCAAAATAAAAACATAGACGTGATCATCAGATAGTTTACTACCATCTTGTACAAGCATTTAAATACAATTCTCTTAGGACAGTTGCAGTAGCAATAAAGCAGTATATTTTGAATCTTCCTAACAACTTTAACATCACATTTTGATAGGAATTTAACAAAAATCTAAGGTTGTTAAAAGTAATTAATAGTTAAACCAAAACATAATCTGGATAAACAGGCTTTGTAACATAGCATAGCCAATGGGGACCCTTATCATTGTCAATTTCTCTATCTGTAACTCTTTATCTTCTCAACACCCAGCACAGATTATCTGAATAGTGGTTATAAAATTAAAAGATGGCTTGAGAATCAGGAAACGGTATCTTAAAAGCTTCTATAAGAATAGTACCAAACAAAAAGGGGAGTATTGCCTTGAAGAGAAAATTTGTGTGAAACTCTTTACAATTGGAGCTTATATGGAACAAAGTTATTGTGGATCATATGGGTGAAAAAATGTCGAAGTAACAGAAACTGGTCCAAGTCCAATGACGTAACCAGCTTGAGAAACTAAGGGTTTTTAATTAGATCACAGAGGAGTCCAATGGTGCAAGATGTGAGAATTACAGGGCCAAATTCCACTTAAAAACACCTCTTTTAATGTAAGTAGAGTCCATAGATCACATCAAACGCTTACGGCAATCAGACTTTAGCACTGCATTGACAATTTATGTTCTCCCCCATTCTCTGGTCAGTGCTTACTTAGTGTTCGTTTCCGCATCCTCACATTTACAGTAAAATGAATGACCCACCCATTTTCTCTGAGAATCAATCATGTTTCCACCATTATTCTAGTGAGTAGTTTCCATACTATAATCGTGGAAGGGAATTGTGGTCATCATAATCATTGCCATGAAGGAAACCATCCACTACTTAGGGGAGAGTGTCATCATTATTGCCATGTCAACATATCGAGCAAAAGAACCATATCAACATATTTGAGCAAAGAAAAAAAACCATATGCATATCATCATATTGCAAAAAAATGGTATCCATTCAACATTCTATATGCTAAGGTGAAACAAACATGTAGGAAAAGACAGTCTTTGATCATATTGTTTTCTGATACCACCAGTATAATGGATGAGTTCTACACTCTCCTGAAAACAAGGCAAGTGTGTGCATACATACATGAACACATACATCCATGGATACATACCCACCTACCTACATACATACATACATACACATATATCCATGGATTACATAAATACATACATACATACATCCATGGACACATACATACATACACACACATACATCCATGGATACATACATACATAGATACACATACATCCATGGATACACACGTACATATCTACCTACATACACACATACATCCACGGATACATAGATACATACCTACATACACACATACATACATTCTACATACCTACATACACACATACATCCACGGATACATAGATACGTACCTACATACACACATACATACATTCTACATACCTACACACACACATACATCCACGGATACATAGATACATACCTACATACACACATACATACATTCTACATACCTACACACACACATACATCCACGGATACAGATACATACCTACATACACACATACAACACTCTACATACCTACATACACACATACACATACATACATGGAAATGAAGCAAATAAGAAAGAGAAAGGAATACCGGTGTGAGAGACGAGCTCCGATTGGCCGCAGCCCAAGTAGGAGGAGGGCATCGCAATGGTGACGATCTGGAGAATGGCAAAGACTCCCGATTCGGAGAAGAAACGGAAACAGAAGGAAACGAAGGGGAAGAGGCGGGAAACATGGCCGAAGGAGAAGCCATGTCTCTCGGACGTCTCCCAGACTTCTCTGTGCGTACGGCGGGCGCGCCCCCACAAACGCCCACATCGAAAGGTTCCTTCTTCTGCGCGTACAAAGAATAGGAAACCGAAATTGCGAAGCATGCCCCTCCCAAATGCCCATCTACGGTCTGAACTAAACCCTAAAAAAACCCTAACCCTTATCAAGCTCTAACCCTAACAATTAACAATCCCTAACCCTAAATCTTATCAATCCCTAACCCTAACCCTTATCAAGCCCTAACCCTAACCCTAACCCTAACCCTAACGCTTATCAAGCCCTAACCCTTAACCTAACCCTTATCAAGCCCTAACCCTAACCCTAACCATTATCAAGCCCTAACCCTAACCCTAACCATTATCAAGCCCTAACCCTAACCCTAACCATTATCAAGCCCTGACCCTAACCCTAACCATTATCAAGCCCTGACCCTAACCCTAACCCTTATCAAGCCCTAACCCTAACCCTAAACTACTTGAGAAATTTGATGGAACTTGGTGTGGCTCCAAACATATACCCACATCTGGTATAATTTTTGTGTTCGATGTAGCTTTATTAGATCCTAACCCCTAAAAAACCCTAACCCTAAACCTTATCAACCCTAAACCCTAACCCACTTGAGGAATGTCATGGAACTTAAATGTGGCTCCAAATTTGGGTTGGACACCCTCCGCATCTAGTACGTTGTGTGCGGCGTAATTTTGTGTCTAATGCAACTTCATCATACCTGGGCAGAGCTTCTGTTGATTTCTTCTTTTTTAGTTCCACGTATTCAACGGCACAATGGGAATCTATTGGCGATGCAATAGATTCCCTCTGGAACATTCATTTTTGCTTGCAATCTCCATTCTTGATTCTATTAGAGCCTCTCTTAGGATGGTAAAAGAACACGCAATAGGACTAAGGACCTACTTCCGATCAATTAGAGTTAGATCTAACATTGGTTTAAAATTCGCCGCTCGTACTGAGAAATGATCACCATGATGATGATTTGCTCAAAAATTTTGAGATGAGATCCCATTTTGGGCATGAGCTTAATCTTCATCGCATGTATTATGCCATAAACCACTATATTGCAAATACACTTCAGTCAGAAAATCACTTGCAAAGGTTATATTTTGGACAATCAACAAAAAGAAGGGAAGGGGGGGATAGAAGATTCAAAGCAAACAGAGATAGATGTCTCGTTTTTCTAGAACATTGGGACTGATGGATGCCATATTTCTGCATAATTACAAATAATTTGGGATGAATCATGCCATGGAGGATAAATCTATATGATCAAAATAGAGCACCCATCCATGCCTTCTTTTTTAGCCAGAAAAAACAATTGACAATGAGCTTGTGTGTTCTCTATATATATAAAGCTGAACCTCCTATTTTCATTTCTACTATCAAGTCAGATTGTTCTCAACACCATGAACTCCTCTTTCGATTTTCCGGCCTGAAATATCGAAGCTCTATAGATAGCATGTGCCCCGATTCAATGCCACTTCATATACCAAACACTTTTGCTGCGCGGATTTCCGTTTTATTCCATGGATAGTAGTAGATGGTTGAGCATGCAATTATAAACTATGGTACATTTCTTACATAGCTTAGGCATACCAACCAATTATCATGACATGATCTCCAATGCTTCCCTCGATCTCCCAAGGATCTTCAAAACTGACGCAGCGATCTGCGTGGCTGTAAGACCGGCTTGCGCGAGCTGATCAGCTGGTGCTCCGTGCTCGATATACGTATCAGGAAGAACAATCGGCCTCCACTGTTGAAACATAAGAACACCGATGATATGGTCTCACATGACCATCAATTTTATGGGTGTTGAATGTATATGGATGTATACACATACCGCAGTATGCATGTGTGGATGTACAGCAGTATGTGCCATGTACATTTGTATGGATGCATATGTACTGGCCTATACACAACATACATGCATTTGTACATCATATATATATGTGCATATGCATGTGTATCCGGGGGTATGAATATGGATATATATTTACATATGGATGTGAATTCGAGCATATGTACACACATGCATTTGGGTGTATGTGTGTGGATGCAAATGTACATGTGTATTTGGATGTATGCGCATGGATATACATAGGTACATTTCTATTGTAGGAATATGTGCATGGATGCATAGGTACACTTCTATTATAGGAATATGTGCATAGATGCAGAAGCAATTATACAAATGTGTAGTTGAAAACGTTATCTGCAAATGTGGTTAGTTTGGAGATGATTTGTGGCGTTTGAAGAGCTATACCTTCACATTTCCATCCAAAAGCCCATCCAAAGCCATAAACTGAGCAACATGCGATCCAAACCCTCCGACTGATCCTTCTTCGGCCGTGAAGATGAT
>JBBBWG010014791.1:0-17475 GCA_037176905.1 Azolla pinnata
TCTAGTATACATTTTGGCTTGATTCATCACCATATAACTAGAGATAGATGGCCAATAAAAACACCAAGTCATTTCAACCTACTCCATTGCAGGAAAAACAGGCACATATATGCACTCCTACTCGCAAGACTACCGATATCCATCATCGCGAGCCGCATCAAACAAGACGGAATCAAACAGTCGAAACATCCGTCGCATATAACTATAAATTCTAATAGCCTATACAGGGATCGGAGCAGCTTTTCATCGTGCTTACACAATCGATTCTCGGACATCGGATCAAAGGTTTAGGGTGTACGGTTTAGCTTCTCCACATGGGGTATCGTGTCTTTTGTACCACTTCTTCATGCATATACTAGACATAGTCACATGTTTCGACATCTATTCACTCATTTCTCAGCCAAACAGCATAAAAAAAAAAAACTGATGGAACAATGCACTATAAATGAAATGTCACATACCTCGATGAAGCCGTCGATCCCTCGAGCATAGATGCAGGTGGTTATACATTTCATTCTAACCACAAAACAAGATTATATTAGACAGTGTATGCAGTGCTGAACCCACAATTCGTGCAATCTAAACTCTTTTTTTTTTCGCATGTCAGGGATGATGTGTCATGAGAACTCCAAAAGGATGCCAGTTTGTGATGAGGATATGCTTGCGAAAAAAACGATTTTGCAAAATAACCCTAGCTGGTGAAGCATGCAGGTTCTTGAAAACCTGCAATACCTGAATTCCTGATGTAGCTACTTTTGCAAAGCTGGTTTCGATACGATCGAAGGACAAAACTATGATCGATGTAGCGCATACCTCTGGGACAAAACAGCTACGCCGGAAACATCGATCACAACCCTTCTAGAGCTATGAATGATCATATCTAGAGCAAGGTTCTTGAAACTCTGTAATAGCTGAATAGCTGATGTAGCTACTCGCAACGCTGGTTGGCTGCGCTATCATTCATCCAGCGATTTCGACCCAGATCGGCGATGCATCGAGGCGCGAAATTCCTCGTGCGCAGTCTCCATTGCCAATCTGATGGCCAGAGTATATTTCCAGAATTTCGGATCACAACAGAGACAAATGACCTGGAGGTTTATGACAACGGTTCCTACGTTCATTCAGAGCAACCACATACAGCTTTTATGGATCCAGTCCAATGTGCCACAATCTTCTTTCTGGTGATATACTACTGAATTTCAGAGAATATTACCATGTGTTGTTGCGGATGAGCCGCGGAGTAGAGTTATCCGCATCATGAGCATCGACTCCATCTACATTAACATGGACAGCAGTAAGTCAGCATTCACATAATCCATACCCCATATCAGTTGATATATAACCCCACATAAACATCGATCCATTCCTCGCGCACACACATGAACATGCCCCCAACATCACATAATCAACCCCAAAATCAGAGAGAGGTATGCACCACTCACCAGAAAACATCGCAGCACACATCCGATGATCCACTGCACGAATCATGGGGCGTAAAGCGATCGATTCTGTCTCGAGACAGCACATTCCTCGAAGGCTTCCTAGGGTACTGCCATCGATTGACATCAAGCTTCCGAGGTCCCCCTAATTGGGGATAACTTGCTAATCACAGGACGTGGTGCCTTCGATCGCCTGAAATGCTTGTAAAAGTGGTTCAGGTCACAACCTGAATCCATGATTGCAAGGTTTTAACTTGTGCTTTGAAACGAACTATTTTCGCACTCTGATCCGAGGATGGAGATAATGCTGGCTACTAATCACTTCCTACGCCAAAGTAGCAAGCAGATTCTTTGTGGGCATATACACAACACCCACAAGGTCGAACATGAATCAACATCTTGGTTCAGTAAATTCTGGCGCAAACACATGATCCGCGATTCCTCGCCTTCGGACCTAAACCTAAACATATCCATTACACCTGTCAAAAGAAGGGGATGATGATGATGATATGAGGCATGTTATGCAAGAGCGAGTTCTCCAGGGCTCGTTCAAACTCTCACCTCTTTTTTTTTGTGTGTTCTTGCATCCCCTCTCTGACATCCGGAGGAGTCGAGAAAGAAAAAAAAAACCACAAGAATGGTGTACATGTGTGTTGTGATGATGCTGGTGCCTGCTGGTGAAGAAGCCATTTGCTGTGTCTTTCTTCTGTGATCTTTCTTCTGTGATGATACTGGCTGCTTAAGGTGCCTGCCCATTGATGATGATGATGATGATGATGATGAAGATGATCATTGATGAAGTTCAATGAAGCTAGGATCATCACCAGCTCCGAGAAGTTTCGCCATTGATCTAAGGAAGGAATACACATACATACAATCAATGAATGAATGACCTGTCTGTGAGGGAGTGTGAGGGAGAGAGAGCTGGAAGAAGAAGAAGAAGAAGCTGACAGAGTTTTGTCACCTTTTCAATGGGTTTTTATTGAAGCTAATAGAGTTTTACCAACCCCAACATATAAGGTTGTGTTTGATTACTTGAGGTACTTGGGTATGTGGTATAGTTGGAGGTTGAGGAATAGTTTCTTATTTGACGGGCTTTCTGGAGTATCGCAACATATATGTAGGACAAAAGGACAATTGTTTTGGTAGTTTTCACAATTATGTTGTATGGGAGCTTTGGCCCCAGATGAGTTAGATTTATGTAATCTTGTAATATAACACCTTAGACGGTTAACCTTTCATTCTTTATAGCAAGGTTTTTTTGTATTGTCATGTTGTTTTAATACAAATATCCATTTACGGAAAAAAAAAAGGAAGAAGAAGAGCTTTCTTTTACCTTCTTTGTGTTGGGCTCAAATTCTCAAACAATTCCTGTGGTGTGGTGTGGTGTGGTGTGTTGTGGTGTGTTGTGTTGTGTTGAAGGAAGAGGTATCTAGGACCATGGATGAAGAAGGATGTCTGGAACCTTCAATTCCGAAATGGGTTCATTTCGGTGGCTTCGATTACGATCTGGCTCGAGCAACTGTAAGTCGATTTACGTAAGATTCTCGTTTCGCCTGCCTCGTCTTTGCATTCTCGATTATAGAACTTGACATATTGTCTACGATATTTGTCATCGATCGGGCATCAGGTAATTCAACCTTCTTCGATTTACAAGCGCAAAAACTGTATGTGTGCATGTTTTTGCACCTCATTCAAGCAATGCCAAATTTACTACACTAGAAAAAGAAGAAGAAGAAGAAGAAGAAGATGAAGAAGCTTTTTGTTGCTGCTACATATAGATGATGTGGAAGGTGCAACAGTAGTAGTTGTCCCAGAAGAAAAGAAAACCAATTATATCGCCATATTAGAGCTTCCTCGATTCGTTTGGGGAAATAATCACAACCCCTCTCTATTGGAGGCCAACGAATCGTGGTTGTCTATCATGTGATCGAGGCATAAGAGTGTTCTAAAAAGTCAAAATTCACGTCGACCATATATTGATAATAATGCTTAAGATCAATCTCTTTAGATTATTGGCGATAATACAATCTGCCTCCCTATAGCTGATTTTGGAAAATCCTGCTTAGAAACATCTTTCATTTACAACGTTAGAAAACTAGGTTTAGACAAATCTGGCTCAATCTGGGAAATGCCTTCTACACCTCCGCAATAGTACTAGAATGTTTATTGCAAAGGTAGCAACTTCGCCAAATCTGTGATGTATATAATCATCACCAGTTGTGTTTACAGCCATGTACCATGACATGGAAGGGAGAAAGATGGTAAAAAAACAATTGATGGTAAAAAAACAATTGATCAAGAAGCTATGCATTATTTCGGGAAAGGCCTTAATTCAGGCATAGCCTTGATAAAGAGAAATGAGAGCAGCTTTGAACTTGAAACGAAAAATATTGGTGCGTAACCAAGATAACAACGATCACTATTTTCTTTCAAAATCTCGACTTCTTTACTTCTGTCCTGTAGTTGATGTTTAGAGGATCGACCTCAGTTGATGTTTATGAAACTATTGCATATGGCAGATTTTACCGATACCGATACCGATACATACATACATATCGATACATTAGTAATATTGATATACATGCATACATACATGCATGCGTACACCCATGCATACATACACACGCACGCACATGCCTACATGCAAGCACGCACGCATGCATGCATACATACATACATACATACATAATACATAATACACACATAATACATAATACATACACACATACACACATACACACATACACATACATATCGATACATACATACATACATAATGCATACACACATACACATACATATTGATACATACATACATACATACATACATACATACATATGCACACATACACATTGATTACATTACTAATATTGAAACATATATTGATACATACATACATACAGACAAGCATACATACATACACATTCATATCGATACATTTACCAATATGATACTGACGCTGATACACACATACAATTGATGCAATACTAATGTTGATACATATATTGATACATACATACATACATACATAATACACACATACATACATATCGATACATTTACCGATACTGATACTGACACCGACACACACATACATATTGATACATATACTGATACATACATGCATGCATGCACGCACCCATACATACATACATACATCCCTGTACGTAGAGAGGGGTATTTCGTGAATATATCGAAAGTACACACCCTCGTCTTCTCTACGATCCGCTTCTGCGGATTTAGGGTTAGGGTTTCCCCGTCGCGCGATCAGGGTTTAGGGTTCTTCCCCACGCTCCCTGCACGCCGATTAGGGTTAGGGTTCCGCTCCCTGCACGCTCTCAGGGTCGAAGGCTTTCGGAGGAGCTCCGGCTCAGGGCTTCCCTGCCTGCGCCAGCCTCTTCCTGGTCCGCCATCGCTGTTTAGCTTCTTGGACTTTCCATGGCCAGGTCTCCGTCTTCGTCTCCTTCCAGCCGGAGCAGACGGAGACGGCCTTCGTCTCCGTCTCCTGCTCCCAGACGTCGCTACCGGCGGAGCAGAAGCCGCAGCCGTAGCAGAAGCCGGAGCAGACACAGACGAAGTCGTCGCAGAAGTAGCCGATCACCTGAAGCCCGCCATCGCCGCAGCAGTAGGTATGTTGTCATTTCCTCTCTGTCTCAGTCATCATCGTCAAGAAAGAGAACACGGAGGAAAACGTCGGTTTGAAGGCAGATTATTTATTTGTTCACCAAGAAAAAGAACAGGCCGGTGAAGAATCACCGTGTGCCATGAATCTGCAAAGACATCGACCACGGATTTCTGTTTGAACTGTATTGAGCACCAAAAATTCCTTCTTCTCTTCATCTTTTGTATGGATTCGGTTGCAAAAATAGAGGTATTTTTTTCTTTGTATACATGCTCTGATTGTTTATTAGCATGTGATTGATTGAATGATTGCAGCATTGTCGTCATTGCTGAGTCTATACAGTTTTTCACTTCTATCAAAGTGTGGATACGTTCTCTGTGTGATAAGGTAGCCGTTTGAAAAGCTCACTGTTTTCTGCATTAAAACTTTTGGATGAAATGGAGCTCAGCTTGTGGAAAAGAAAGGAAGATGATAGATCGAGGAAATATCTGCCCATTTGGCAACTACTCTTTATTGCCAAATTGGCTGCAGTTCATGGGATCTCATGGAAAGATCTAGGAAATGATTCTGTGTTGTGATGTATAATGTTCTCCTCATTGACAATTGACGGCAAATACCTCAGTTTATTGCCAAATTGACTTCATTCTATTGGAACGCATTGGAAGATTTAGGAAATGGTTGTGTACTGCTCTGTATGACTTCTATGTGCTAATGTTTGTCTGAAAATCATGTTCTGTTTATGGGAAGCCAAAGGATGATCTTGGAAATGACTGTTCGTTTCTCCGTTACTCTTTATTGTCAAGTTGTCTTCAGTTTCACTGAAAGATATTCTGTAATGTTTGTCTTTTAGTATTTCGGATGCTTCCTCCATTAGTCTTTGTATTGAAACTTGAGCTCGTTCATGGGAAATCAAGGTCTTAATAAATAATTTTCTGTTAATTTTTTCATTCAAATTGAGTTTAGTTTATGAGAACCCAAAGAAAGATTTAGGAATGGATCGTTAGTTGCTATGTATGGGTCTTTTCTCTATTATCGTTATGTTCACTTTGAGCTCAGTTAAACGGAAGCCAAAGAAAGATTTTGGAATGGTTGTTTGCTTCTAGCTATGGTGTTTTCTTCACTAAAGCTTTGTATTCAAATGGGGCTTTCTTCATCAAAAGCTAGAAAAGGATTAGGGATGATTGTCTGCTGCCACATAGGATGTTTTCTGCATTCAAATTGAGCTCATATCATTTGGAATGAAAGAAAGAGTGATTGTTTATGGCCAACTACATGTATTTCTTAAATTATAATATAAATTTCTCTTTTTTTTTTTCCATTTTCCTTTAGAAAGAGAAGCCGATCTCCATCTTCGAGGAGGCTAAGGAGATATAGGAGTCGAAGCTACTCTTACTCTCATTCGAGAAGTCCTGACAGACGGTCTCATGACAAACATGAGAGAAGAGCAGAGCGCAGGTAAACAACTCACAACAAAGTATCTATTTGTACATGATCAATCGGTATCATCTTCTTGTTTTAGAAGCTTGTTTTTCGGATAGCAGGCGAACACGATCTCCATCTGATAGGAGATCCAGGAGAAACCGAAGCAGAAGCTCATCAGTATCAAGGTCTCAAAGCCCTAGTGTGGCAGTTCCATCTAGTAAGCGTTCCTCCCATGGAAAACGAGAGAAAACAGATGACACAGAGAAGAGGAGGTGAATGAGAAACAGACCTGCTTGTTGATCCTCTCTTCTTTTTTCATTGATTTGTAAGACCATTTCTATCTTCCAGGCGAAAAAGTCGATCCCCCTCTCATAGGAGGTCAAAACGACACAGAAGCAAGGAGCTTTCAAACTCCAGATCCCGGAGCCCAAGTGTAGTTTCATCTGATAAAGACAAGAAAGATTCACAGGAAAAGCGAGCAAAAACAGAGGAGTTAGAAAAGAGGTAGTAAGCTCCCATTGTTGCCAAGTTTCTATCCTTTCTTGGGTTCCCATGTTGTAATTTGTCTGAACCATCAAAATTACCGATAGTGCTCTTGCTTTCTCTGTAAACGATTGATGATGCTCACGCGTTTTCTGTAAATGATTGATAATGCTCATTTTTCCTTAGTAAACAATTGATATTGGTACTATGTCCATGTATGATTTTCTCAGGCAAGAGAAAGAAGCAGAACTAAGGCTCCTGGAGGAAGAGACAGCATTAAGAGTGGAAGAAGCAATTAGAAAAAAAGTTGAAGAAGCCCTTGCTTCTGATGAAGTGAAGCAACGGATTATGAAGAAATTTGAAGATGGAAAAAGAAGGCTGTTTGAGAATGTGAATAAGCAACTTGAGCTGGAAAAGATTGCTGCCCTGGACGAAGCCCGAAAGAAAGAAGTAAGTCCTTCGGAACGTTGGACTGGTTTATTTCAGAACATTATCAAGATCATCTGCATCTAGTTACCTGTAAAGTATGAGTGGCATTTTAGGTTGTTTCAATAGCATCCTGAGGATTGGAAACATTATTAAGTCAATCTTGGGTTGGGAAGTCTAAATTTTCAAAGTCAACATTTCAGGGTTTAAGGCCTAGCTTGGCGAAGTGCTAAGTATAACTCACAATGTAGTCAAACTAAGAGCACGAATTCATGACTGTATTATTTTTCAAGGTAGCCTTGAATCTTTTGTGTCTTTTCCTATCATTTTTTTTAAGAAGTAAATCTTCAAAATAAAATGCTTCCCAACGGATGTGTCCATGAAGTTTCATGTGCATTGTACGTAGTTCCAAAGTAAATATGGATGCCTTTGCTTTTCTGATAGGAGCAAGCACGGAGGGAAAGGGAGGAACTTGACCGCATGCTTGAAGAGAACAGGAGAAAGATAGAAGAAGCACAACGAAAAGCTGCTATGGAGCAGAAGAGGGAAGAAGAAGACAGGCTTCGGGAGATTGAGGTACTACGCCAAAAAGAAGAAGCTTTGCGATGGAAGAAAGTCGAAGATGATGTCTTAGTATTGGGGAAGCCGGCCACCTGGCCAGAGTTTCCCATTGGATTCAAATAGAACAAATTGATTGTTCTTGAATGTAATGATTATTTTGCAATGGCATTCTTTTTGCCCTTGTGTTGATCTGTGTAATCTCTCAGGATATCCATATTTTGAGGTAATGCTACAGGTGCTATTGCAGATCTGGAGTTTTAAGGTTTGTGTGATCACATGTTCTTATGTGTAAGGAAGAAGGCACAGTAGATAACTGGTAAATGCAGGTGATGCTCCAAGTCATCAGCTCTCCGTTGCTTTGTGCAAGTATCACCTTGCTATTAAGCTTTTTACAGCAGTAAGGGACACTGTTAAAAATCATAGTGCTTTGGAATTTCCTTGGTGCACCTATCGAGTGCCATCATCTTATGTCATGATAAGCTGAATATGCTGGAACAGCTTTTCTCGACAAATAGCTTTTCCTATGAGAAGCTACCTTGTATGTGATCATGCTTGAATGGGCATGTGTAAGTAAGCCATGCTATTTAACTGCCAAATGGTCATGTCATGAATACAATTTGTTGGATGAATTGTTGTTATCCAGGGGCTAGAATAGTGGACAACATTTTGGTACTGTTTTCTCTCCAAATCTGTCGAATTATGGCCAAGGTACCACTTATATTCAGAATACATGGTATATATCTATATGTGAATGTTTAAGCCTTAACAAGTTGGCAGGTTTTCATGCAGGGAAAGGGATATCTAAGATGAAAGGGGATAAGAAGCCAGTGATGCCATGGACGACGAGGTTGTTGGAGACCAACAGATCAGGGGCCAGTATCCCTTGGTAGTTGATGGAGACATGGCGATGCCGAGGCTGCGGGAGATTGGAAGAGCCTGTTGACGGCATCGCAGTGGTGGAATCGCTGTCAGTGATAAGGAGGTAAGAGCCGTTGACAAAGGAGGGGATGCGGAACGCCAGCGGCAGGACGGCGATGCTGTCGAAGCGCAGGTGGAATGGCACGACTTGGTACTGCAGGAGGTGGAAGCTCATGGCTGACATCAACGCAAACGGTACATCTTCTTCCTGGCTGTTGCTGTTGTTGTTGCTGCTATTGTTGCTGCTGCTGTTGTTGCTGTTGTTGCTGCTAGTGTTGCTGCTGCTGTTGTTGCTGTTCCTGATGCTGTTACTGTTGCTAATGCTTTTCCTGTGAGTAACACCAGTGTCCAATGTAGTGTCAAGCGACACAAACATGGTGCAGTTGGAGCATGATGAGCCGGTTGCCTTCAACAGCAAGAAGAGGTTGTCGAGCGCAGGGAATCGAGGCATGCCGCTGCTGTTCATCCATGGCATCGTCTTGCTCGGAATGGGAAGAGCCCACCATGGGAACTCAGGGATGTCAAGCGGCGGCAAGCTGGGCAATGGGTTGTCCTTGATGATGGGCCGAGCTCTCGCACCTGAAATTCCAATCAGCACAACCAGAAAGAGGACGTTGGTATGGCAGTTTGGTACTTTCCTGAGCTCTCCATCATCATATGTGGAACCAGTTCGACGGCGTTGGTGGCCAACAAAAGACTTTGCAGAAGAAGATGACATCTAGATATTGCATTCACAAGCTGAAAATCCAACAATATACATGTAAGTATGTGTCAAATCTATCTATCTCTCCGTTCTATCTGAATGGCCACTCCTTTGTTGCCAACAAAAGCCTTTGCAGAAGGAGATGACATCTAGATAATTCATTCACAAGCTGAAAATCCAACAATACACATGTAAGTATGTGTGCAAATCTATCTGCCTGTCTGTTCTATCTAAATGGCCACTCCTTTGTTGCCAAAAAAAGCCTTTGCAGAAGTAGATGACATCTAGATAATTGATTCACAAGCTGAAAATCCAACAATACACATGTAAGTATGTGTGCAAATCTATCTACCTATCTGTTCTATCTGAATGGCCACTCCTTTGTTGCCAACAAAAGCCTTTGCAGAAGAAGATGACATTAAATACTGCATTCACAAACTGAAAATCCAGCAATATACATGTAAGTATGTGTGCAAATCTATCCATCTGTCTGTTCTATCTGAATGGCCACACCATTGTTGCCAATAAAAGCCTTTGCATAAGGAGATGACATCTAGATAATTCATTCACAATCTGAAAATCCAACAATACACATGTAAGAATGATCTTTGCAGAAGAAGATGACATCTAGGTAGCATTCTGTCTGCTCTATCTGAAAAACCTTTGCCGAAGAAGATGACATCTAGATAGCATTCAGAACACAATATACATGGTAAGTATGTGTGCAAATCTATCTATCTATGCATCCTTCTATCTATCTGTTCTATCACTCTGTTGCCAGCACTCTGTTCATGAGTGACAAAACCTACTGTCTACTAAAAGAGTGGCTCTTACTTGGCTCATGCTTTTTCTGTTTTTCGGGGAATTCCGATGTGATTTTCACACAATTTTGTTGGTATATACCTAACTCGCAACTTTGCATACCCTGCTTCTCTAACATGATACCCCCGTTGGGGTTTCAGGGGCTTAGCGGGTTAGGGTTTAGTGGCTTATATATGTGCATAAGGTGTTTATGATCATACTTGACATCTGACCTTGATGTTCTTGCATATCCATACCTCCAATGATGTTGATACCCCTGGGTTCTAATACATTCCATCCTTATCTTTCTATGCAGCATATGTATGCGTGGAGGGAGAATTGGTGGTCATCTCTGCCATAGTAACCCGGAGGGAGAATTGGTGTTGTCATCTCTGCCATAGTAACCGGTCCTAAACCCTAACCCTAAACACATGCCTCCGTCACAAAATCTAAGGTGCGATCTAGATCATGATATGGTTGTGCATCACACAAACACAATTCCAACTCCATCAATACAAAGCATTCATCGAAAACCATTTGGAGTCAGTTTTCTTGGAACTTGTAGCCATTGGTTTGAACAAGCTCATACCATTTGTCGATAGAAAGAAGTAAGAAATTATAGAAATAGAAAATGCAAAATTTTCATAGCTCTTGTAAGGATAATCAACGGAACTTGGATTCATCTCTTCATTGCCAAGCCTGATAATTCTTATAACAAGGTTAAAAACTAGAACTTGCTTTTATAAGGTAGTAGTAGCACCTTGCTTTTTGTAAGGTAAGAGTACATCAGCTGTAGCCCTGTTATACAATCTTCCAAAAACTTTGCAGCAAGCTCATCATCCATGTACTATGCTTTTTTCTGTACAAAAGCTCATCATTTCAATGTATACTGTCCAATCCTTGGATCTTTCCATGGATTGGACTCAAATGGTAAAATATGTTACACTGATCCATCACCAAACATTCATATCCCCAACTAGGTAATTATGAAATGTCACTTGGCAAGTTGGTAGTTAAGCTGGGTAAGCCAATCCCTTTTTTATGGGATAATAACCCATGTCTTCAGTTTCCAAGAGCTATCAAATGATAATATCGAGTGTTAGTTCGAAATGCTTGCATATCATGCTTTCCCCTTATTTCTCCCATTCACAATTTCTTTGGGTATTATACACTGTACAAGATTCTCAGCCTTAGGTACACGAGTTCGACAATTAGGGCATTGGTAGTGCTTCTGCAACCAAGCTCGCAAACAAGCTGTGTGGAATCTATGTTTACACGGCAAGCAGAAGTACGACTTATGCTTGTGCTCCGAGAAGCTCTCAAGACAGATGGAGCAATTGTCAAGATCATCAAGATCATCATCAAGATCTGAATTCCCGTCACTTTCTAGGCCAATTAAGCTCTCAGTGGCCTCTTTGCAATCAGACCTTATCGTCACACCTGAGCTAGATCCTGTTGATAGGCTTCTCATTGCTCCTTCTCCTTCACAGTTGGTAGTATGTACACGTGAAGCAAAACCAATTGCATTAGCTCGTACGTATGACGATGGAGCTTTCTGCCTCAACCTATGACCATGTGATGTAAACGTGGCTGCTGGACGTTGTGGGGAGGAAGCTGCTTGAGGTAGAGAGGAGGAAACATGAGCCTTTGCATGGGCTGATGGAGAAGGTGTATAGTTGGATATTGGAGAAGACGTTGAAGATGTCCTCGATGAAAAAGCTGATGGAGCCGCTGCATAGTTGGATGTTGGAGAAGACATTGAAGATAACCTAGGTACCAAATGGAAAAAGCAAAAAGGTTGGTTACCAATGAAATCTCCATTACTGAATCATTTCTACAATGTCCAGCAAATATCCGATGCATACATATCTTGCCATAAGAGAGTACTTAGATGCTCTTATGTGCATGTATTCCATGTGCCCACATGCAATAGAGAGAGTGTAGTGGTTATGTGATGCACACAGTCCTTTGAAGTACCACATTATGTGTAAGTGTGCAGCTGGCCTTCCTGTGAAAATGCTTTGCCTTTGGGCGGTTTAACTTGGGCAATTCGCCTTGAAGTATAGAGCGAGTACCGGCAATTTCAAGTAGCTTTCGGCCGATGCTTTTCAAGTGACTATGGAGAACATAAGGTGATTAAGAAGATAGTTACAGAAAACATGCCTCGAGAAATGGCAGGAGATCTCTCATAAAGCCCTCTAAAGACCCTGTCTCATGCATTCATATGCAAAATGGATGTGTGCTACTCATGTTACACGAGTGTCACATAATATATTTGCACGGGCATGCTTGTGAACATTAGTTAAGAAGAGCATACATGCATGTTTTCAGCTATGCGAGATGCATGGAAGCACATGCTAAACAAGCACAATGTGATAATGTGGGCATGCATAGGGACATATTGAAGAGCAGCAATACCTGCATGCTGCTATGGGCATGCATAGGGACATATTGAAGAGCACTACATGCATGCTGCTATGGGCATGCAATTGCATAGTATATGATAGGTAATGGTCAATGTAGTTATCTGTGTACATGCATGTGCATGGCTGGACTATGTGATATTTATGCAAGTTATATATACTACAACATGCAGATTAGAATAAAAAATTATATACTAACAACATGTGCAGAATAGACTTAGAGAAACACCTGTGGCTGATACAGCCTGATTTTCGCAACCTTGCATCAAGACGGTCTCGAGCAGCCATTGCGGCTTCATGCTCGCTGCTTCCTACTGCTCGAGGAGGAGGAAGAGATGATTGCCCTCGATAGAGACAGCTGGGAGGTGCTTTCTTTGCCTGAATTGAGTGTCAAACAAGGAGCATCTCAAAAATGGTACGCATACAATCTTCAATCGACATATACATCTGTATACATATGGTATGCATACAATCTTGAAATCGACATATACGTGTGTATACATATGATATGCATACGATCAACATACATATACGCAAAATGGTATGCATACAATCTTGAATTCGACATATACGTGTATACATATGATATGCGTACGATCAACATACATATACACAAAATGGTATGCATACAATCTTCAATCGACATATACATCTGTATGCATATGGTATGCATACATTCTTGAAATCGACATATCCGTGTATATACATATGATATGCATACAATCAACATACGTAACACGTATGCACATGTATACACGCAGCTTTGCACAAAGACAGCAAAAAGGAAAACCCAAATGGAAGTTTTTCAAGAGAAGGCGATGTACAGATTGATTCATTTCCTTGCTCTATATAACGTTGTCCTGTTAGTATTATTGTGCAGACATGAAAGCCCAAACAGACAGCTTTTCACCAGATTAACAATGTGAAGCAGAAGAATTCTCAGAAAAAATGTCAAACACTACCTGATACACTATTTTTGAGCAGGGGAGAAAGCCCAAACAGAAACATTTTCACAAGAAAAACGATGCAACGCACCATTGCCTTGCCAAACACAGCCCAATACATGCTTCTACACTACGCCAGACTTTGAAACAAATCAATCTCGCTGCAGGAGAGCATCTAGATGCCAACCGGAGAAAAAAGATTGCAACGGATCCGCAAAAACACAAGCATTCAAAGGATTCACAATGGACCCATAAAGCCATCCAGGAAGAAAGAAAGAAAGAAAAAAATGCCCTCGGGAGACGAGGGGAACAAGAAGCACGTCTGAATTTGAACCAGGGCGGGAATTTCCGAGAAGGAGCACCGCCTAAATCGAATCGGGGATCGGAATTAATCGAACGAGCGCTTCTCGAATCGAGGGCAGTGTCGGGATTCCTCTTTGTTCTATCGATAGCAAACCAAAGCGTAAACAAAGGGGGAACAGAGAAGAGCATCAGACCTGATTGAAGGGCAGAGATGGCGGACCCTGGGGATCTGTATCAGCTCTGCTGCTGCTGCTGCGGCTTCTGTTACGTCTGCGGGAGCTGGCCGCGAGAGCAATGGGGATCATCGGCCGTGCAGAAGAAGAAGAAGAAGAAGAAAGAAGAAGGAAGAAGGAAGAAGAAGAAGAAGAAGAAGTCTGAAGATGGAAATGGGCGCTTTCACACTGTGGGCGGACAACATTTTCTTCACATAGATTTAAAAGAAAACAGAGCAAATTCAGAAACAGAAGAAAACCTCATATCATAGAGCAGAATCAGAAACAGTACAAAAACCTCATAACTTTCAATTCAGAAGCCATTGATGAACTGGAAGCAGAAGCTTGAAGTTATGCGTTAGAAAAGCCCCCGAGGATCGACACATACTGTCGACGATGGATCGATGGATCGATCGTTTTTTTCTTCTTCTTCTTTCTTAGCAGTTCTGTTTTGTTTTTTTATCCGAAAAGGCCGAGTGCTGGGTTCTGATTCGGGGAAAAGTTGGGAGCAGATTGGGATCCCCCGGCCGCCTGTAGGTAGTGGATTTTCTGGATCCAGATGCGAGATGGTGCTGCCGATAAAAAAGGGGGCGAGAGATTCTGCGTATATCCAACCGATGAGTTATTGTCTGTCAGAAGGTGGATTCCTGACTTCTTTCTCGATCTGTGTAAAGTGCTGCAGATCATGAGGCGATCGGAAATCGGCCCCAGTTAGTTATCCACCAGCGAGGAATCCATAATGGAAAGATTGGGTTCATAGTGCAAGATGCCACGTTATAGGCTTTCCGTTGAAAAGTGCTGACAGAGCTTTGCAAAAGCCTGATTCCTAGCGTCAAAACATACTCAAATTAAGGCGGATTTTCTCCACTTCCTTTTTGGTCCCCACACGAACAACAGAGGAGGTAGGAGAAGACAAAGATACGATTGTGCTAAATACATTTTAGTACTCTTGTCTTATACAATATCCGACGTATTTACAAGTAGCCTCATTGGCTTTATATATACGTTTCACGCCCTTTGATGTCTCCTACGGATCGTTGCCCCATGTACAAAACTGCTAGTACGTCTTTCCTCTGTATATGCACCAACTATGTTATTCGTAGTAGTACGTGTTACTACAAATCTAAGTCTTACTTTTGACTCCGTACTAGTATGACTATATGTTTCCCTACCAGCTATAGATTACTCTGTTGTAACTTTATAGACAACACAAACACAAAAAGTCTTGAAAATGGTGATATGGTAAGGTCAACCTTATGAGGTGTTGTGATACTAAATGACATAAATCTAGCTGTTCTGTAATCAAACACAAACTTATACAATGGGGTTCTTCTTGTTCTTTATCTTATTCTTTTGATCTTGAGCTTTTCTTCTTAAACTAAAACATATAGTTACTTATTTACAAAAGAAAAACCATAAAAATTAAAAAGAAAATATGAAAAAATGGAGGCTCTCATATTCGAGCCTACGATAATCAAAGATAAACTTTAATTTATGATGGGTTACTTTCTTTTCTTCATAAATTAATACTTAATACATATTTACAAAAGAAGAACCAAAACAAAAATAAAACACAAACAAAATGGAGGCTCTCGAATTCAAACCCGCAACTTCCTCCTCCTCTCTAGACCTCTTCTCCTCTCTATAGAGAGCCCCTGCATAGAACAAGCTCTAATTATGTTACATATCCAAATGCCTAAGATAATTAAAGACAAACTTTCAATTATGATTCTTTTCTTCACAGATTATTACTTATATACTTACAAAAGAAGAACCAAAACAAAGAATAAAACACAAACAAAGTGGGGGAGATACGAGAAAATGCAGTTTTCGGATTCAAACCCGTATGTGACTTCCTCCTCCTCCTCCTCCTCCTTCCGTCACATACCCAAATACCTAAGATAATCAAAGATAAACTTTTAATTATGATTCTTATCTTGTAAACTAATATTTATACATATTTACAGAAAGAAGAACCAAAACAATAACAAAACACAAACAAAGTGGAGGAGATATGAGAAAATGGAAGTTCTTGGATTCGAACCTGTATGTGACTTCCTCCTCCTCCTCCTCCCCCCTGTCACATACCCAAATACCTAAGGTAATCAAAGATAAGCTTTTAAGTATGATTTTGTTCTTCACAGATTAATACTTATACATATTTACAAAAGAAGAACTGCAAAGAAAGTGGAGAGATGAGAAAATGGAGGTTTTCAGATTCGAACCCGTTAACTTCCTCTTCCTCTTCCTCTCCGTGTCACATACCTAAATACCTAAGATAATAAAAAATAAACTTTTAAGTATGATTCTTTTCTTTACAAATTAACAATGATACATATTTACAAAAGAAGAAAGTGGAGGTTTTCGGATTCGAACCTGTATGTGACTTCCTCCTCCTCCTCCCTGTGTCACAAACCCAAATACTTGAGATAATCAAAGATAAACTTTTAATTATGATTCTTTTTCTTCAAATACTTAATAATACATATTTACAAAAGAGGAACCACAAAGAAAGTGCAGATATGAGAAAATGGAGGTTTTGGGGTTCGAACCTGTGTATGCGGGCTAGATTTTCACAAAGGCGGGGGAGACCCTCCCATCCTACAAATTGATTCACAAATGCAGAATGCTTTAATATATCGACTCAATCGATTTATTTTGATCGATGAAGAATGGAATCCCATTTCTAATGGGACAAGAATTCTTGGTATCAAGAATAGCAAGAAATCTGGTAAAAGATTTCCCATTAAAAATGAGAGAAAATTGCACACTTCTTTTCTATGACTATTTCCGTGGATTAGCTAGCAAATATGTTTGTGTCACATACCCAAATACCTAAGATAATCAGAGATAAACTTCTGATTATGATTCTTTTTTCTTCACAAGGAGATCGATACTTAAGAATACACATTTACAAAAAGAGGAACCACAAAGAAAGCGGAGATACGAGAAAACGGTGTCGTGAAGAATTCCGTCTACAGGTAGAAACCGGAAGAAAACGGTGCCAGAACGGCATGTGACATATACACTCGCTCGTAGGTTTATTGTACAGAGAGTGTGAACCAAGGATGTATATCCCACATTGTATCTCTCTCCTGAGCTATAAAAGGAGGGAGGGTCCCCTTGAAAGGGGGTTACCCATTTTGGTCGTAGGAGGGTATACCAATTTTGGTAGGACGGGAGAAGAGAAGCTGGGGGCGCCGAAGCTATGGCG
>JBBBWG010014802.1:0-14196 GCA_037176905.1 Azolla pinnata
GAAACGGCTGAAAAGGTGAAGATGTGTCAGATCTGAGGAAGGGACCGACCAGGACCAGGGCGGACTGCGCCCTTCACGAGAAAAAGCTCATAGCTCCCTCGTCTGATATCTGATTTCTGAGTTTTTCGACTTGACTCGAACCAGAAAAAAGCAAGCTACGCAATGGAGCAAAAAATTTTGGATTTTGAAACCCTAAACCCTAAACCCTAAACCCTAAACCCTTCACCAGAAAAAGCTAATAGCTCCCTCATGCGGTATCAGATTTCCGAGTTTTTTGGTTGTATCGAACCGCAAGAGAGCAAGCTATGCTAGAGCGCAAGAAAGTTTGAATCTTGAGACTCAAAGCGAGAGAAATGGCTGAAAAAGTGAAGATGTGTCAAAACTGAGGAAGGGACCGACTAGGGCTAGGCTTTACTAGAGAAAGCTCATAGCTCCCTCGTGCGATATCCGATTTCCGCGTTTTTTGGCTTGAATCGAACCGCAAAAGAGCAAGCCACGTAACGACATAGGAAAGTTTGGATTTTGAAACTTAGGGCGACAGAAACGGCTGAAAAAGTGAAGATGTTTGAGGGACCGACCAGGGCCAGGCTTCACCAGAAAAAGCTCATAGCTGCCTCGTGCAATATCGGATTTTCGAGTTTTTTGGCTTGAATAGAACGGCAAGAGAGCAAGCTACGCAACGGGGCAAGAAAGTTTGGATTTTGAAACTTAGGGCGAGAAAAACGGCTGAAAAAGTGAAGATGTGACAGAACTAAGGAAGGGACCGACCAGGGCCAGGGCGGCTACGATCTTCACTAGAAAAAGCTCATAGCTCCCTCGTGCGATATCGGATTTCTGAGTTTTCAGGCTTGAATCCAACCGCAAGAAAGCAAGCTATGCAAGGGC
Source organism: Azolla pinnata (assembly GCA_037176905.1). Classification (NCBI taxonomy): domain Eukaryota; kingdom Viridiplantae; phylum Streptophyta; class Polypodiopsida; order Salviniales; family Salviniaceae; genus Azolla; species Azolla pinnata. The sequence goes on from JBBBWG010014802.1 coordinate 886, forward strand.
ACAAGAAAGTTTTGATTTTGAAATCAGGGCGAGAGAAACGGCTGAAAAAGTCAAGATGTGTCAGAACTAAGGAAGGGACCGACCAGGGTCAGGGCGGCTACGCCCATCACCAGAAAAAGCTCATAGCTCCCTCGTACGATATCGGATTTCCGAGTTTTTTTGGCTTGAATCGAACCGAAACAGAGCAAGCTACGCAACGGCGCAAGAAAGTTTGGATTTTGAACCTCAGGGCGAAAAAAACGGTGTAAAAGGTGAAGATGTGTTAGAACGGAGGAAGCAATCGACTAGGGCCAGGGCGGCTACGGCCTTCACCAGAAAAAGCTCATAGCTCCCTCGTGCGATATCGGATTTCCGAGTTTTCTGGCTTGAATCCAACCGCAAGAAAGCAAGCTATGCAAGGACACAAGAAAGTTTGGGTTTTGAAACTCAGGGCGAGAGAAACGGCTGAGAAAGTGAAGATGTGTGAGAACTGAGGAAGGGACCGACCAGGGCTAGGGCGGCTACGCCCATCACCAGAAAAAGCTCATAGCTCCCTCATGCGATATCGGATTTCCGAGTTTTTTGGCTTGAATCGAACCGAAAGAGAACAAGCTACGCAACGGCGCAAGAAAGTTTGGATTTTGAAACTCAGGGCGAAAGAAACGACTGAAAAAGTGAAGATGTGTCAAAACTGAGGAAGGGACCTACCAGGGCCGGGGCGGCTACGCCCTTCACCAGAAAAAGCTCATAGCTCCCTCATGCGATATCGGATTTTCGAGTTTTTTGGCTTCAATCGAACTGTAAGAGAGCAAGCTACGTTACATCGGAAGAAAGTTTGGATTTTGAAACTCAGGGCAAGAGAAACTACTGAAAAAGTGAAGATGTGTCAGAACTGAGGAAGGGACCGACGAGGGCCAGGCTTCACCAGAAAAAGCTCCTAGCTCCCTCGTGCGATATCGGATTTCCGAGTTTTTTTGCTTGAATCGAACCGCAAGAAAGCAAGCTACGCAATGGCACAAGAAAGTTAGGATTTTGAAACTCAGAGCGAGAGAAACGACTGAAAAAGTGAAGATGTGTCAGAACTAAGGAAGGGACCGACCAGGGCCAGGCTTCACCAGAAAAGGTTCATAGCTCCCTCGTGCGATATCGGATTTTCGAGTTTTTTGGCTTGAATCGAACCGCAAGAGAGCAAGCTATGCAACGTCGCAAGAAAGTTTGGATTTTGAAACTCAGGGCGAAAGAAACGACTGAAAAAGTGAAGATGTGTGAAAATTGAGGAAAGGACCTACCAGGGCCGGGGCGGCTACGCCCTTCACCAGAAAAAGGTCATAGCTCCCTCGTGCGATATCGGATTTCCGAGTTTTTTGGCTTGAATCGAACTGTAAGAGAGCAAGTACATTACGTCAAAAGAAAGTATGGATTTTGAAACTCAGGGCGAGAGAAACTGCTGAAAAAGTGAAGATGTGTTAGAACTGAGGAAGGGACCGACCAGGGCCAGGCTTCACCAGAAAAAGCTCCTAGCTCCCTCGTGCGATATCGGATTTCGAGTTTTTTGGCTTGATTCGAACCGCAAGAGAGCAAGCTACGCAAGGCACAAGAAAGTTTGGATTTTGAAACTCAGGGCGAGAGAAACGGCTAAAAAAGTGAAGATGTGTCAGAACTACGGAAGCGACCGACCAGGGCTAGGCTTCACCAGAAAAGGCTCATAGCTCCCTCGTGCGATATCGGATTTTCGAGTTTTTTGGCTTGAATCGAACCGCAAGAGAGCAAGCTACGCAACGTCGCAAGAAAGTTTGGATTTTGAAACTCAGGGCGAGAGAAACAGCTGAAAGAGTGAAGATGTGTCAGAACTGAGGAAGGGACCGACCAGGGCCAGGGTGGCTTAGCCCTTCACTAGAAAAAGCTCATAGCTCCCTCGTGCGATATCGGATTTCCGAGTTTTCAGGCTTGAATCCAACCGCAAGAAAGCAAGCTATGCAAGGGCGCAAGAAAGTTTGGATTTTGAAACTCAGGGCGAGAGAAATGGCTAAAAAAGTCAAGATGTGTCAGAACTAAGGAAGGGACCGACCAGGGTAAGGGCAGCTATGCCCTTCACAAGAAAAAGCTCATAGCTCCCTCGTGCGATATCGGATTTCCAAGTTTTTTGGCTTGAATCGAACCGAAACATAGCAAGCTACGCAACGAAGCAAGAAAGTTTGGATTTTGAATCTCAAGGCAAAAGAAACGGCTGAAAAAGTGAAGATGTGTTAGAACTGAGGAAGCAACCGACCAGGGCCAGGGCAGCTACGCCCTTCACCAGAAAAAGCTCATAGCTCCCTCGTGCAATATCGGATTTCCGAGATTTCTGGCTTGAATCGAACCCAATAGAGCAAGCTACGCAACGGCACAAAAAAGTTTGGATTTTGAAACTCCGGGCGAGAGAAATGGCTAAAAAAGTGAAGATGTGTCAGAACTGAGGAAGGGACCGACCAGGGCCAAGGCGGCTACGCCCTTCACCAGAAAAAGCTCATAGCTCCCTCTTGCGATATCAGATTTCCGAGTTTTTTGGGTTGAATCAAACCGCAAGAGAGCAAGCTACGCAAGGCGCAAGAATGTTTGGATTTTGAAACTCAAGGCGAGAGAAACGGCTGAAAAAGTGAAGATGTGTCAGAATTGAGGAAGGGACCGACCAGAGCCAGGCTTCACCAGAAAAGGCTCATAGCTCCCTCATGCGATATTGGATTTCCGAGTTTTTTGGCTTGAATCGAACCGCAAGAGAGCAAGCTACGCAACGGCACAAGAATGTTTGGATTTTGAAACTTAAGGCGAGAGAAACGGCTGAAAAAGTGAAGATGTGTCAGAATTGAGGAAGGGACTGACCAAGGCCAAGCTTTACCAGAAAAAGTCATAGCTCCCTCATGCGGTATCGGATTTCGGAGTTTTTTTGTTGTATCGAACCGCAAGAGAGCAAGCTACGCTACAGCGCAAGAAAGTTTGGATTTTGAGACTCAGAGCGAGAGAAACGGCTCAAAAAGTGAATATGTGTCAAAACTGAGGAAGGGACCGACTAGGGGGAGGCTTTACCAGAAAAAGCTCATAGCTCCCTCGTGCGATATCCGATTTCCGAGTTTTTTGGTTTGAATCGAACCGCAAGAGAGCAAGCCACGTAACGACATAGGAAATTTTGGACTTTGAAACTTAGGGCGAGAGAAACGGCTGAAAAAGTTAAGATGTGTGAGGGACCGACCAAGGGCAGGCTTCACCAGAAAAAGCTCATAGCTGCCTCGTGCAATATCCGATTTTCGAGTTTTTTGGCTTGAATCGAACCGCAAGAGAGCAAGCTACGCAACGGCGCAAGAAAATTTGGATTTTGAAACTTAAGGCGAGAGAAACGGCTGAAAAAGTGAAGATGTGTTCGAATTGAGGAAGGGACCGACCCGGGCCAGGCTTCACGAGAAAAAGCTCATAGCTCCCTCGTGCGATATCAGATTTCCGAGTTTTTCGGCTTGAATGGAACCACAAGAGAGCAAGCTACGCAACAACGCAAGAAAGTTTGGATTTTGATACTTAGGGCGAGAGAAACGGCTGAAAAAGTGAAGATGTGTCAAAACTGAGGAAGGGACTGACTAGGGCCAGGCTTCACCAGAAAAAGCTCATAGGCGCTCCCTTGTGCGATATCGGATCAATATGCCTGTATGTATGCATATATAGATAATTCAATGTATAAAAGAGGAGATAAACAAGAAGTGAAAATATCACACATAAATGGTCTCAGACAAGCCTCATATATAAATAGGTAGTGAGGGGTTGAGTTTCTCATTTATCTAAGATTTCTCAGACTCTTTAGATTGTAAAGTGAAGAAGTTTTTGAAGATATATATTCTTAAATTGAGAACAAAAAGAAATATATAAAAATAAATAAAATGAGAATATCTTTTTTTTAACTTAAGTATTTGTTGTTAAACTTGTAGCAATGGTCGTGTTTACAGGTGTAGTAAAAGTCATGGCAAATCTAGTAAAAGTTGCACAAAAATTCGCGTAAAAAATTGCGTATAATTTTGCATATGATTTTGCATATAATTTCACATATAATTTCACATATAATTTCGCGAATGATTTCACATATAATTTTGCGTATATGTTAGCATATAATTTAGAATAAATGTTTGCATATATGCTAGTGTATAATTTTGCGTATAATTTCGCATATAATTTCGCATATGTAATTGTGGTAACTGTGCGATGTCATTTGCTGCGAGATTTGCCGCGATGTTTTATGAGCTTTTGCAGAACAAATTTCACAACAAAGCTCGTGACAAACTCACCAATACCTTGTAGTAAAAACCCTAAAGCCCCAGCCGAATCCTAAGCATGAAACCCCTACCCTCCTCCAAAAACCACACATCTCCCCTTGACTTTTTCTTAGGACTTCTCCCACCTCTCCATCTATGCGACCATATCTAGCCTAACATCCCACCTCGTCATCCGTACCCCTTGATCCCCTACCCATTCTGTATGTATAGAATTGAACGATATGTATGTTCGTATGCATGTCTACTGCATGTGAACCTGACCTATATGTATGTATGTTGAAACGTCCTTGAAACCTATGCAACTACTTGATGTCCAATATACGGTGTTGGTATCAGGCAGAGAAGGTCTCAAGATTCCACGGTGATGTTGTTCATAGCAGCTATCGTTGTGGATGTTCAAGAAGAGAGTGATTAACATCCGATATCGAGATCAAGCACAAAACTGAAGTCTGACACATTAACAATGATACTAGCCCCACCAGCTAGTGAACCAAATCAGAAGACTAAAAGATCGAATCAAATATATATATATTGACTCTATATCGAAGATTGAATCATGTTAAATGTGCAGCGCTGCCCGTTCTTTCCAATTCAGTTAATTGTGGTGGATGTAGTTGCATTGCAGCTGACAGCTGCGACAAGACTCGGGGGCCAAAATATTGTACTATGTAGAGAGATCAAGGCAATATGCATGCATATATGGAGATGAAAACAAGAAGCATGCAGGCATGGAAAGAAAATGGGGCCGGGGTGAGGCTCAACAACTGCGAAATAGACTCGAAAGGGAATGGGTGGTTGGGGCGGGTCTCCCGCGCGCCCAATTGATTAGGTTAGGATTTGCATAAGCCGATGGACATGGAGCCATTAGATAATTGGGTGACGCCTGTGCAATGCTCTTGAGGTGGTGGTCAGCTTCGGTAGAAAGGTAGCGGGCTCTTATACTAGTCCTTCCGAGGCACTAATAGTACTAGGATTTATGATCCATTTCTAGGTCTGCATAATTTTGCGATCTAGCCATGATCCCGATCCTCCGCCTCCACCATCTGACCATGAAGATGATGTAATTGATTAGAAGCTGGCCAGCTCATGGTAGCCTAAACCCTAAGGCCCTAAACCCTAAACGCCATAAAGATCCATATTTAAATTCGCTCGTTAATATATTAAGGCATAATCATCAGACCGGTCTTGTGTATTGTCCGATATAATCATAGTTACCGTCGTAATTATTCCATCCGATTAGCGGTAGCAGGTGGAGTGGTGGTAGTGAGTCCGAATGTTGGGGGTGAGCCGGAAGATGCAATGACGATGATGATGATGGTGATGATGATGATGATGTCGATGGCACAGGTGGATGAGGATGAGATGGTGCAGGTGGATGCAGAGCAGATGCGAATGCTGATGAAGCAGTACCTGCATTGGGGTCGCAGGCATGTGACGCTGCTCTTCCGCGAGTGGGCACCACACAGCCGGCTCACATACGCGCTCTCGCTCGCGGCCGTGCTCATCCTCGCCCTCTTCTACGAGTGGTTTGCAGAGCTCCAGCGACGCAGCCTCGCCGCGCTCAATGCCAGTCATATGTCCTCATGCCATCTAGTCCACCAGCTTGACTATTGTATCGATGATGATCATGGCCCCTCTAGCACTGGCACTAGTCGTGGCAAGATCAGTAGTTTCTGTTGCTGTTCGAATCAACACCAGTCATCGATGCCGCGGGATCGTACCATGTCGATGCAGATCATGCAGCCGAGGTATCCCCGCTGCTTGATTGATTTGATCTCCGCTGCTTGTCATTTTGGTTGCTGTTGGTGTGTCCGTGACAGTAATTTTGTCGGCAGTTGTCGCTCCTATGGAGAATAATATATGATTTGTTCTTGCGATTCTCATTGTAGAATTACTCTCATAAATATTGATGATTGGATGCACAAGCATTATAATGATGGTACGAGATACAATGATGGTACGATATACGTAACATATCTCATGGGTCGTATCAGCCTAAGTGAACAGTTAATTTTCTTTCTTCCTTCCTTCAGTATACCAGCTATAAACCCTGTTGCTTCTGCAGTGTATTGCCGATGATAATGCGGCCCTTTCTGCGAGCCCCCCGCCCCCGCTTGCTTCTCGCTACCCTCGCGTACGTCCTCCGGTCAGGGTCGGGCTACCTCCTCATCCTTCTCCTCATCACCTTCAATGCGGGCGTCTTCCTCGCCATCCTCGCTGGCCTCGGCCTCGGCTTCTTCCTCTTCCGCACGCACCACCTCCCCCAGCACCACCATGACTTTGCTGTATATGCTGCCACTACTCCTCATGTCATTGCCGCTGCTCCTGCAAATGATAACAACAACAACAACAACAACAATTATAATACAGGTCATAGATCAACCAGTCTCGGAGCGGCTTCTGTCACTAATCCTAACTAAAGTTATTGGTGCCAGCCATCTTTGACCACTCCCATACTACTACTCTCATGTCAACCTTATGATGACTTACTTTTACAAACTCACCACAAGCTGATACAAAGACTACAGTCAAACTACCTTTTGGTTGTTGTGGCCATGCCCATAGCATACACGATGTTAGATGCCTCCAATTGCTACCCCTCTAAGATGGACATAACCTTGAGGCACAGCAAAGATGAAAGAAGTCGGATTGGTTTTTATATTAGAATTGTGAGAGGGACCTATGTACGAATTCCATGTTTCGAGGTCTATTTCAGACACGAAGCCCTTTCTAATCGATATTGGATTCAGAACAGTAATTGAGTAGGTCTTGTGAAATTGGCAAATTTGTGGCGAACTCCATCTTCTGTAAGGCATTGAGCCATCTGAATCGGAAGGATGGGACCTTAAAGCGGGTGTTGAACCTTTCATGCCTAGATGCTTTAGCACTTATCGAGGGACTGGCAGAAACAAAACTAGTATGTATTCAACCGATCCAGCACATTCCGAACAACTGAGTCATGCCTAATCTATGATCTGGTCCAGATGTTCTAACGCCCCGAATAACTAATTGGCCAAAATTATCAAACGAACTCTCTTGCATCCGAATCGTGGATCGGTAAACCATGTGACATCTCCAATCCATATAAGAATGAACTCATCAAAACTTATGTTAACTTGTAATACTAATGCTATCTATAAAATAAATACGTATAGATTTATGTGTCTTCTCTGCACAGACGGTCGGCCGGCGCTCGGATTGTGAACAGGGAGGCGTTCGGGGCTCCGAGGAAGAAGGGATGGAAGGTCTGCAATGTGACAGAGAACAGGGTTGACTCCCAAGTAGCCTCGCAGTTTTGCTCGTGAAGCTCCCCTTCCGTTCTTCCTCGTCAAACCCTAATACTTCTCTCCTTGCCCTGTAGAGAACAAAAGGAGAAGAAAAGGAGAGAACGCCAGTGCGAGGATGACACACTCGCCTTCCAAGGTCCATATGACTTTGATAATTCGGCTCAAGTACACAGAGCAAGAGCGGGCTCCTCCATCACTGCCAACGCGACTGGTTCCCCAGATGCCTCATGAGGCTGGTCTCCGTGGATTTTGCGATACGTTTGCGATTCTCCTTGTGTTCACCAAGGAGAGATGGAGAAGGTACCCATCATGCCTACAGAGAAATCCATCAAGAGTAATATTAGCTCCTTTGTAGAGCTCCTCAAGGCATGTGCTCATCGGAAGGATCTCCGCGAAGGTGCCAAACTTCATACGGATATTCTGGATCGATGTTTGCTGGGAAAGAGCCCTTACATTGCGAGCACTTTGATCCATATGTATGCGAGCTGTGGCCAGCTGGAAAAGGCGGAAGAAGTGCTTCATCAAGTTCCTGTTCCAGATGTAGTCTCTTGGTCCGTGCTGATTTCGGCATTTGCCCAACAGGGAAAAGGTCATGAAGCATTAGAATGCTTCGAAAAGATGCAAAAAGAAGGCATTTTTCCAAATGAGGTGACCTTCATTTGCACCTTGAAGGCATGTGGCAACATAGGCGCGCCTGAGAAGGGGGAGCAAATACATCATGAGATTGTTCGCCGTGGTTTGCTGGAGAAAAACGTCATGCTCGGCAATACCCTGCTGGTTATGTATGCCAAATGTGGGATGCTTGCCAAAGCCCGGCAAGTCTTTGAAGAGCTTTCTGATTGTAACGTTATCTCTTGGTCCGCTTTAATCGCAGCATATGCTCAGGAGGGTGATGGTTATGAAGCACTGAACTGCTTCTACCAGATGCAAAGGGAGGGCATCATCGCAAATGAGGTCACCTTTACTTGCATCATGAAGGCTTGTGGAACGGTGGGAGCCCTTGATAAGGGTAAACAAATCCACAACGAAATTCTTTGTAGGGGATCGCTGGGGGAAAATATTGTTCTTGGCAATGCGTTGGTGAGTATGTATGCTAAATGTGGCGCTCTTAGAGAAGCACGACGTATGTTTGAAGGGCTTTGTGCTCAGGACGCAGTCTCTTGGAATGCGTTGATTGCTGGGTATAACCAGCATGAAAAGTATCATACAGCTCTAAAATGCTTTGCCCAGATGAAGAAGGACGGCTGTTTGCCAGACGAGATAACATTCAGTTGCATCTTGAAGGCATGCGGCCACACAGGACGGATGGACATAGGAAAGCAAATTCACAATGAGATTGTCGATAGGGGTTTGCTAGAGAAATTTACCAATCTTGGGACTGCATTAGTGGACATGTATGCGAACTGTGGGTTTCTTGGAACGGCAGAAAGTCTGCGACGAAGGCTTTCTTTTCAAACCATAGCCTCGTGGAATGCTTTAATTGAGGGGTATGCTCAAAGGGGCCAATCCAATGAAGCAATGGACTGTTTCGAGCAGATGCAAAGAGCGGGTTTCTGTCCGGATCATGCCACTTTCATTTCGATTTTGAAAGCCTGCGGCAATGTAAGAGCTATCGAGAAAGGGAAACGGCTTCATGGTGAGCTTCTCCAGACTGGGTTTTTGGAGAAAAACATCATGGTCGGTACTGCATTGATAGATATGTATGTCAAAGGTGGCATGCTCGGGAAAGCACGAGAAGTTCTCGAAGGGCTCCCTGTTCGGGATATAGTTTCTTGGAACGCATTGATGGCAGGGTATGTGCAGCAGGAACAAGGACACGAGGCCCTGGACTGTTTTGTAGCTCTGCAAACACAGGGATTTTGCCCCAATGACGTGACACTCATTTGTGCCCTTCAGGCATGCGGCAGTACGAAGTCTGTTCGGACGGGCGTGCAGATTCATGAAGAGATCATCGGCAGGGATCGTTTGACGAAGAACAGAATGCTCGGCACTGCATTGGTAGGCATGTATGCCAAATGTGGTGCACTCAGGAGGGCACAAGAAGTACTCGAGAATCTTGTTCTCCGAGATGTGGTGTCTTGGAATGCATTGATCGCAGGCTATGCGCAACATGGGAAACTTCATGAAGCACTGGAGTGTATATCACGCATGGAGAAAGAGGGGCTGCATCCGGACGGGGTCACTTTCACCAGCATTCTGGGTGTATGTGGCAGCGTGGGAGCTGTTGATGAGGGTGGACAAATCCATGACATGGTTGTCAGTAGGGGCTTACTGAAGGGAAATGCCGTTCTTGTTGCCGCGTTGGTAGGAATGTATGCAAAATGTGGCATGTTCGCGAGAGCAGAGAGAGTATTAGAAGAGCTTCGTGTCGTAGACACGGTCGCATGGAATGCACTGATGGTGGGCTACATTCGACGAGGCAGATGCCAAGAAGCCTTGAGCTGCTGGTCCTTGAAAATGCAGAAGGAAGGCGTTTCCGCCGACGAGGTCACCTTCACGTGCATAATAAAAGCTTGCGGAATCATGGGAGCCATCGACAACGGCGCACGAATTCACCAGGAAGCCGTGGACGGTGGCTTTCTACAGAAAAGCATCGTGCTTGGGACGGCGCTGGTGGATATGTATGCAAGATGCGGGATGATAGCGAAGGCACAGGAAGTGCTCGTGGATCTTCCAAAGAGGAACATCGCCTCGTGGAACGCATTGATAGCAGGGTGTGGCCAGCAAGGGCAGTACAAGGAAGCGCTGGACTGTTTGAGACGGATGCAATGGGCCGATGGATTCCGGCCCAACGAGATAACGCTCCTGTGTGTTCTTAATGCTTGCGGCCACTCGAGGCAGCTGGATGTAGCCCAGACGTATTACGAGGAGATGAGCAGTAAGTACGGCATCATACCGTATGCGCAACATCACGCTTGCATCGTGGCAGGCCTTGGAATCGCGGGTTGCTTTGATGAGGCGATGTCGGTGATTCGTGGCTCGATGCCCTCCTCTGGTTGTCATGCTCCCATGTGGCTCGCACTGCTCGATGCGTGTCGGAAATGGGGGAATGTGAAGGTGGGAAGGTTCGCTTTCGAAGCGGCTGTAGAGCTCGATCGTAATCTCTCTGCAGCCTATGTGCTAATGTGTGATATCTACGTCTCTGCTGGTATGGTTGAGGACGCAGACAAGATTAAGGCAATGCAAGTGAAATATGCTGGTTAACGTGATGGCCTCGGGTTTGTACATAAATGGGTATACACATGTTTGCTGGTTGCAACGCATTGCTGGTCCAAACTCCAATGACAATTGCCGTTCAGCTTACTCTATGGAGGGGCGGGCATATCATGAGCCTTCAGCATGCATGACCGTGCTGTAAGCTCCAAGAATCACGGAAGAGTCACTACTGCTGCATCACAACAAATCTGTAACACATGGAATGAAAGTGGGCAAAAGGTGGAGCTACTGATTTTGCGTTGTATCACTGTCGTCCGGTAGTTGGGTATGAAAGATCCATGGTAGCGAATTGTTTGTATGTTCGTTATCTTGCTCTGGTGCGCAGCACGGTTTGCTTACCAAACCTTAAACCTTAAACCCTAAACCCTCGACCCTTCAACCCTAAACTTTAGACCCTAGACCCTAGACCCCTAAACCTTATACCCGAGACTCTAGACTCCAGACACCTAAACCCTAGACCCTCGAGCCTTAAACCCTGAACTCCAGACCCTTGAACCCTGACTCCTAAACCCTAAACCCTAGACCCCTGAAACGTAAACAAACCTCAAAATTGGTACAAAATCCTTCATTCTTTCCGGTAGAATCCTATCACGAATGGTTCGGCAGCGAGCTGGATTGATCAAGCGTCGAGGAGCCGGCGGCCGCTGCAGATTCAGCATCATGCGCTGCACGAGTATGATATATATAGCGGAGGTCTTAATCCTCCTCTAATTCTGAATCTGATGGCGGTGCAGACGTACTGATGCCGATTCGTGTTGTGTCTCGATGCAGCGATGGACGACGTGGGAGGCTATCCGCGCTGAGGAAATCGTGACCCTCTGACGAGACAGACGCTTTATTTAGCGGCGATGGAAAAAAACGCAAGGGAGATTGAAGTCCTCTCGGCTCCCCACAGCTGCGCGCTCTCTATAAACGCCAATTAGATCCTCAGCTACACTACTCCGCTTGCGTTGCCTGTTGCAGCAGCCAATATATAACTAGTAGTCGATCACCGCTGCACGTGTAGCTTATAAGAAACACTATGGCATGCGGGCGCGGATCATCACAGGCGGCTGGACATCAGCAACAACAATTCAGACCTCGTCGTCCGCGACTCCACTTGGTCCATGCCCCGGCTATTTGGGCTTCCCCATAACAATTCCTCTCTTAACTATGTAATTCTACTCGTTAATCCTTGATTAAGCACTGCCATTAGAAGTGTCTGTAGCTGTTTACTGATCGCAATCAAGCTAGCATAACGCCCGGCTCAGCTGGGTTTAGGGTTAAGGCATGAGTGGTTCGTTCCATCATACGTGGAGCCTGGCATGTGTGACTAAACACCCCAACACATGTGATCATGTATGTTGTATCACTATTCTTTTCGAGTGACTGGATATCAATGTACTTGAATTAATTGGGTGCTGGAATCTAACATGAGAATCATTAAAGAATGTTCTATGAAAAGAATATCACGTCTATTCAAAAAATCTAGATGAGAAACACAGAAAGGATTGGTGGGGTGTTAGTAGCAGCAGCTTCCAAGACGATTGGCGTTTGCAAGGTATGTTAATCTCTCTAGTTGGTTATGCATTTGCAAAGAATATATATAGCCAATCTTAGTGGGAGATCAAGATGATGGCCCTATTGGTGGTCGTAGTAGTGTTGATGATCATGACATGGCTTGTAAAAAGGAATAGGAATTAGGGAAGAGGAATGTGCATAGATTGTTGTAGGTGTAGTAGTGCGGTTGTTGAGAAAATGAGGGGAAAAAGAGAGAGAAAGAGTAGAAGAAATTGAGTAAGATAAGAAACACCAAAACTTTACATGGAAAACCCTTCAAAGCGAGAAGAAAAACCACGAGACCAAGAAAGAATGAACTATATAAGAAAAAAAAGTTAAAACTGAACTCACAAACACTCTAACATGTGTTCACATAAAGCAAGAACATCAAATAGAGATTTACAAATCACAAGTGGTGTTGAGAAAGATAATACTTGCGGTGTTGCCTTCTTGCTACAAGATGATAAGTAAAAGTGGAGTTACCTCCTCCAAAGAGAACCTCAATAAGAGTGTGAAGACGAGCATCCTCGACTCTCTCTTATTTCAAAGGTTTGCTCCCTTTCAAAAATTTCATATCTATGTTAACTTAGCCATCGGTGTCACTTATGTGACCCTTATAGACCCCACATACACACAAAAACTAGTGTGAATACATGTAGCTAGAATACCTCAACAACGACAACTTACAAGACGACGACATTGGAAGATTAGTCCTCATCATCAGATATCTTCATGGACAGCGTGTGTATGTCGATAAGGTGCCAAGATTATTAACTAGAAAGTACCTAGCCATCCATATACGCATGTGTATGTGGCTGTGTAATTTATATGAGTACATGTGTATGTATGTTAAGCATGTATGCATGCCTACGTATGTGTGCATGTGTGCGTATGTATGTGTGTTTTGCGTGCACGCGTGTGTATGTATGTATGCGTGCGTATGTTGTGCATGTGCAATACGTACTTTGGTATGTCGCTGTATGCACGTGTGCTGTATG
>JBBBWG010014813.1:0-17469 GCA_037176905.1 Azolla pinnata
GGCGTCGAACGGGCGGCGGCGGCGGCGGGGCCCGGGGGCTGCCACGTCATCGCGCGCGAACGCCCGCAGCGCGCGGCCGTGGTCGAAGGCGCCGCTCGCCGTCGGCGCGAACAAGTGCAGCACCAGCTTCCCTTCTTTATCTTCTTCTTCTTCTTCTTCTTCTTCTTCTTCCCCAGCATACTTCTCCACCACCACCTCTTCTGCTTCTGCTTCTTCTTCTTCTTCTGCTTCTGCTTCTGCTGCTGCTTCTTCTTCTTGCGAGCCGGACTCCTCTCCTTCTCCATCGCCATTGCTGCTGCTGCTGCTCTTCTTGCTAGCGCTGCCACCAGCGTTGGAATTGCGCCGCACCGTGCTGTTCCTCTTCTGCTGCTGCTGCTGCTGCTGCGGCCGCATCGTGTAGATGTGCACCTCGTGGCCCCTTCTCGCCAGCTCCCTGTGCAGCGTGAGCGCGTGCCGCTCCAGCCCCCCCGGGACCCCGCCCACCGGCCACTTCTTCACGAACGCCGCCAGCCGCAGCCGGCTCCCCGCCATCGCCGCCGGCGCCCGCCCCAGGCACAGCTTGTTCCACGCCCCCTCCATCTCCCGTAGATCGCCCCGGTACACGCGCCGCCGTCTTCCTCGCCGATCATGATGATGATGGTGCTGGTGCTCGTCATGGTGGTCATCGCCATCGCCATCGCCTTCACCATCGCCATCATCGCCTCCACCATCCCCACCTTCACCGCCATCGCCATCGCCATCGCCATCTCCATCGCCATCACCATCCTCCTCCGCCGCCCCCCCATGGCGCCTCCATGAAGGATCTGCACCTTCCCTGTTCTTCACCCTCGCTGCACTCGCCGCTATGTCGCTGATTGCTCTCTGCTGCGCCCTGCTGCTCCCCCACCGCTGCAGCTCCTCCGGCTTCCTCCCCTGCCCGCCGTCGCCGGCCTCTTGCAGATCCGCCCTCGCGCCCTCCTCGTGCACGCCCTTCTCGGCCGCGCCGCCGCGGGCGGGCCTGCAGTGGCCGGAATATCCCGACGGCGTCATGGGGCTGTTGAGGAAGATGAAGTGAGAGGCGAGCAGGATGGAGGCGGTGTAGCTGAGCAAGGCGATGGCCCACATCATGGCGTGGAGGGAGCAGAAGCTGGTCGCTGCTGGCCTGTGCAGGGCGCCCGCGGATCTGGCGATGGCGGCGCTATGATTAACGCTATTAGGCTCTGCAGCTGAGGGTTTGAGCTTGGCCATGGAATCAAATCAGATCAATCCCCGATGAGCAGCAGCAGGATCGGGAACCGGCTAGCAGACGGACGAGAATCGCTGCTGCTGACGATTCATCATCATCATCTTCTTCATCATCATCAGCATCATCGTGCAGCATCTCAATGGATCTCGGCAATCTTAATTTGCTCCATGGGCGGAATTGTTTTGCAGCAGAAGGCGTTACACTGCGAATCGGCTGCAGATTAGCATGATCGAAACAGCGTTACTGCATGCTGGATATATATATATATATATAAGAGGATCTGCATGATTCGGTGCGCTCATCGTCTTCTTTGGTTCTTCTTCTGCTGCTCCGTGGTGCTTTTGCGAGCACGTTCCCTCGGAAATGTGCGTAGACGTGGGCGACTGCAGGCATGGACATAGACGGACACGTATGATCTGCAGCAGCTAATAGTTACATATTTCAGACCTGTACATTGGAAAGAAGCGAGCCCACGACTAACAGCAATGCAGTACAGAAGACGCCATAGCCATGCATGATCTGCGCCTCTGCAGCTTTTGCTTGTTCTGCACGAAGACGCTCGGGCCAATCTATTGCTTCTTCTTTCATAGTCTGGGAAAAAAAAGCAGAGACGAATGAGGATCGAATGTATGTATGTATGTATGTACATGGTAGGAATCTTTTTCTCTCATTGACTGGAATTCGGAAAGAATTCGTATCGATCAGAGGAAAATGCCAATATATTTGAGGCAAGAAGAAAAGGCCAATATTTGAGGCAACGAGAGAGAAGAATAGAATTGTTTCATTTGTAGAAGAATCGATTTTCTTATAGCGATCGTCCAAAAATGGAATTATCAAGCATCATGGCGATTATTTCCACCTCCTATCACATAGAATGACATAACACATTCGGAGTATCTGAAATGATCAAAGTGTCTTTAAAGTGTCCTTCGTTTTTTTTTAACATTTTAGATTAATCTCTTTGTGAGATATATATATATATATGTTGTAATCTTCAACGTTATGGCTATCATTTTGATAACGAATGAAAGGATATTTCTTATGGAGAAAACAGAAGAATCGTTTTTAGAGAAGGTATTTATGTTATATGCGTAACCTTAGGAAACAATTTAAAGCTAATATGAATGGTTTATGAGTAGGATTGGTCATGGAGCCCTCGAAGTTGACCTATGTAAAAGCGTTTAACTACCTTTTTTTAGGACGACATCTTGAGACACTTTAAGACACTCCTGGTGAGACTAGGTTCTCTGTCATTATTATGGGATCCATATTTGTTAACCTCCTGCAAGGCGTAATTCGAGGTAATATTTTGTAGTATAGGACACGATTAAGATTTTGGATTCATCTCATGTCCTTCACTTAGGGTAGTTGGTCTGATTAAACACCCTTAATCTATTCTATTCTCTAATATTGCTAATCATTAGCAAATCTCTAATAGTTCATGTACAAAAACAGTCCACGCCGACCCACTTTGAAGAGTGTTGTTGGCTCATAATAATTCATTCTCGGTAATGCCTTGTGAGTCAAAGTGTCAGATATAGCAAAAATCATGGTTGTTTGCATAGTAGAGATGCCAACACGATGAAATAAACATGCGATTAGGAATGCAGGGATGGTCCACAATCGTGATTAGGTTGGTTCTAAGTTCAATCTACGTTGTATCTATTTTCAGTTGCCTTATAGCTTTCAATCACAATCGACAATAGTTTGCGCTTACCCATAAATCGGCAATTTTTATACAGTTTGTTCATATCCATATCCATCTTTTGAGCTGTGATTGTGCATGGAGCTGGACCGACAAAACAATGAGCAATCGTGTTCGCATATACTATAAAAAGCTCCAATACCAAGCCAATGATCGAACACCAACCCACACACATCGCTCTAGCTTGGGTGTGGGCGCAGTTCTCGATCCCAGCTTTCTCTACGCTACTAAGTTAGATGCTGAAATGGCTCCCCCACGAGGTTCTCGGATCTTACTCATGTTTGCATAGTGAGCTTTTATGTCCTCCATGGATCACGAAAGCAGCGACTGTATGGTGGTGGTTAAGCCTTCGACATGGAACAGGTAAAAGTGTCGATTGGAGTCGAATCATCCTACCCCGGGTGTGAAGGGCAATTGTATTATTAAACGGAAGGGGCGATATCATAAATAACTAATGCCAGTATCTTTCTAGTACGAGGCGACCGATGCCCCCCCCCGTCCCCCCCACCTTTGCATCTTGTCCTAATGTGAACACGTCCGGATCGGAGCCTATATTGGGGATGCGTTTT
Organism: Azolla pinnata; assembly: GCA_037176905.1. Classification (NCBI taxonomy): domain Eukaryota; kingdom Viridiplantae; phylum Streptophyta; class Polypodiopsida; order Salviniales; family Salviniaceae; genus Azolla; species Azolla pinnata. The sequence continues at coordinate 3,500 of JBBBWG010014813.1, forward strand.
TTTCGCGGCATTTCTGCGTGATGCCAATGAAGGGAGGATATCTATCTTCACGAAGAAAGGCCCTGCAGCAGCAAAGATGCCGTAAAAAAATTGCCAGGCTCAGAGCCACTTTGGCTTGCCCTGATCCAGGGGGATCTGCTCCTCACGCATCTTGACATATAGGTTTCACATACGTTGCCATGGAAGCATTCAAACCGTGGCCCTCGACAGAAATTGTTCAGACTCTGAGAACTCATGTGAGCCCTTGTTGATGAGGATGGCATGTATGTATGTATGTATGTGTGTGTATGTACGTACGTACGTATGTACGTATGTATGTATGTGCATGTATGTATGTGTGTGTGTGTGTGGCTTCATGGAGATGAAGATTTGGGGTACTACTAAAGCTAATCTAGTATGTATTATGTGTGTATGTGGCCTCATGGACATGAAGGTTTTGGGTACTACTAAAGCTAGTCTGCATCTAGAACTATGTATGGATGTATGTGTGCATGTGTGTGTGCGTATGTATGTATGTGCGTGGCCTCGTGGACATGAAGGTTTTGGGTACTAAACTCCAATGTATGTATGTGTGCGTGCATGTATGTATGTGTGCATGTGTGCATGTGGCCTCAGGTACTATTGAAAACTAAAATAATGGCATTGTAAAAACAAAAAAGAGAAAGAAAAAAACAAAGTAAAACTCGTAGCCTTTTTGCAAAAACAAAAGGAAAAAAGAACTTCCATACGGTCAGCGTATACTAGAAGCATACGTACATGTATACGGTGCGCGTACGTATAGGGAAAGATGCTACTTATGCATGCATGTGTGTGTATGTGTGTGTGCATAGTACATGAGTTGAGTGTATGTCTACTATGGGTTGATGTATGTATTATGCATGGTATATATAAACATATACTGCGAGCTTCTGGTATATTCATCGAGGCTTCATCGAGACACTACCTTCCCGCCTTCAATTACGAGAGCACTAACTCGCCATGCCAACCTCTACCGTATCTGGTCCGAACGAAGACAATGAAGGAAATGGTGAATGCGGAATTCATCAAGTCCAATGTCACAAGGGAAAACATGCAGAGAAACGGTTTACTGACGAGGATTCAGAGGAATCGGAGCAGATGGATCAGAGCTGTGATCTTCTTAAGCGGATCCCTAATCAGAGCAGTTCAAATCCCCCAGTTAAAGGTCGAGAATTCGGATTAATCAGAACGGTTTAGATCCCCAATTAAAGGTCGAGAATTCGGATTAATCAAAGTAGATCGGATCTCGATCGAGGGTCGAGAATTCGGATTAAACCCTAAACTCTAGAAATTAGAAGTTTACAACGAAAGCATCGATCGGGAAGAAAGAAAACTTAAGCAAGTGATTAAATAGGAATACGGAATCAGGATTAGCAATGTGGATAGGATTAGCACTGAACTAATTAAATTATAAAAAAAAACGAAAAAGGAAAAATCAGACCCTGAAAAACATTAATAAAAATAGAAAATTAAAACCCTCTTGGCATGTCCGACGTTATCGCGATTTGTTTTTTTGTTTTATTTTAAAGGGAATTAAAAAAAGAAAAGGGTTTTTGATAAACAATAAATGGTAAATAAAATAAGCCGAGGTTTCTTTCTTCTTCTACACAGTGAATGAGTGAAGTGAATGTGTTTGAACGAGGACGCCATAGCCAGCAGAAGGAGAAGCAGCAGCAGAAGAAGAGAAGGAAGGAGACAAGAAGAAGAAGAAGAAGAAGAAGAAGAAGAAGAAGAAGAAGAAGAAGAAGAGAGCTTCTCAGAGCTTCACGTAGAAGGTGCTGGCACTGTCGCAATATCTTCCAAGGCTGAGGGCTTTGCTTTCTTGGACGGAGCTTCAGCAAACGAAGACTTCTGACAACTACCTACAAGGAAGAAATCCTTATGAAGCTTTAGAGAAAAGGAGCAAGAAGAAGAAGAAGAAGAAGAAGAAAATTGCAGAGAAAGGAGGAGGAGGAGGAGGAGGAGGAGGAGGAGGAGGAGGAGGAGGAGATGGCTTTGTGAAGCTTTGGAGAGGAAAGCTTCATCCAGAGAGATCAAGAACGTTTCATCAACGAAAGGAAGGGGAGAGAAATTTGAAGAAGGACGGCCTCCGTGAAGCCTGTGCAGCTGAAGAAGGTTCCTTCGGAAATCAATCAGCAGACAAGAGCAGTTGTTCCATTAAAGAAGACTCGAAGGAGATTTCTGGCTGCGCAGATGAAGCTGATTTTGCTCACGAAGAGAGCTTCAGAGAAGAAGGCGCCATTTCATAGTCAGAAGCACATTTCTTCTATATGCAGCTACTTCTTCCTTTTCTGCCACTACTACTTCCTTTTCTTCTTCTGAGTCCACAAATCTGCTTTGACGTTTCGTCCAGGTATGCTGCTCTAGTAATCTCTCCGTGGATTTTTAACTGAAAATGAGGTCGAGCAAGCTGCATTGTGATTAGGCACAAAGATGTGTCTTTAGCTCATGGTAAGATGCGTGGTCCGGTTTACACTGACCATACTTCGTCGTCCTCCATATCCATCATGCTCAGACGAATGTTCAGGTCACAGTAAAATGAATAATTCAGTTAACATCGCGCATACGTTCGTGGTGAGGTGTATGTTCAACTCATGACAAAATGCGTGGTTCAGTTTACACTGAGCACATCTCTTTGTTCTCTATATCCATCGTAATTCTCTGCTTCTTCGGCCTGATAGCCTTCCATTCCTTCTCCGCAGCTTCTGAAGAGTGAAAACTTTCCATATTTAACTTCTTCTCCACCTTAGAGGTTTCATACTGTACGTCCGCGATTGTCTGATTATGTAGGAGTTTCCGAATCGAGCCTTGGCTGCTGATTATATTTTTTGATGTACGATCTTTCTGTGCAGGTCTTTTATAGAGACAGCTGCAATGGATAATTTCTGGAGCGCAATTTCCAAATGTAGACCGTCAGAAAAAATTGCGGCAAAATTGAGAAGGGAAAGAGTTATAGTAATACTAGAGGAAACCTGGATCACGCTGCTGCTTCTGCTGTTAAGATGAAATTTTATACATACGGAGGCTTACCTTAAGACTTACGCCATGCGCCGTTCCAGTTACCCGGAGAGTGCAGGTGGAATCAGCAGCAGAAAAAGGCCAGTGGATCCGCGCCAGAAGACATGGCTTCTTTTTCTTCTTTTTCTTTACACATTTACGCCAGCACTCTTATATTGGGATGATGTAGCAGTTGCTGGAAGCAGTTTGGAAGAAGATGTGTCTGCATTGTTAGGCATCAAGGCTTCATTGTTTGATCCTGAAGGAGCATTGCAGTCATGGAGAAATTTGTCTAATCCTTGCTATAATTGGCGGGGTGTTGTCTGTGGCTCAAATGGACGAGTAAATGAGCTTCGTCTGCCAGGATTAGGCCTCACCGGTCCTCTTTCAGGTACTGAACTTTTGTTTGTCTTCTTTAATACACCATAGCTACTGGGCCAATTTAGCAGCAAAACCCTGACTTGATGATTTTGTTGCAGAAGAGATAGGGAAGCTTGATGAACTTCGCAAGCTCAGTCTCCGTCAGAATCGTTTCAATGGCTCAATTCCAGCTGCACTTGGTAGCTGTGTTCATCTAAGAGCAATCTACCTCCAGGTCAATCATTTTTCTGGCCCCTTGCCTGCAGCCTTGTTTGGCTTGCTAGAGCTACAGTACCTTGACCTTCATGGAAACTCTCTGTTTGGCAACCTTCCATGGCAAGTCTCACAGCTTTCTTCTCTCAGAGGTATCGACCTTTCAAGCAACAGTTTCCGTGGAGATCTTCCAGCATCCATCTCATCTTGTCGGAACCTGTCATCTATAAACTTTTCTTTCAATCAATTCCAAGGTTTCATTCCGCCTGAATGGGCCTTACTCTCCAACCTTTCATCCATTGCCTTGGATTCAAATGCTTTGTATGGAAGTGTTCCATCTGCCATTGCGAACTGTTCCAAGCTCTCCATACTCACCTTGCAACACAATTCGTTTACTGGATCTATACCTGCAAGCCTCGGTTCTCTAACAAGGTTGACTATTCTGGATTTAGCAAGCAACAGATTCAGTGGCGCCATTCCATCTTCACTTTTCAACAGTACTTCTCTTTTGATCCTCAATCTCAGCAGCAATGACCTCACGGGCCCTCTTTCCCCATTCTTCGGATTAGCTAGTCTACAGCAGTTGGATTTTGGGAACAACGATCTCCGTGGTTCTATTCCTCCAAGTCTGGCAAACCTTTCAAACATTGTTCACTTGTCTCTGTCAAAGAACTCTTTAAGTGGACCACTTCCGTCTTCCCTAGGCAACAATCTCAGGCAGCTTCAGTTCATCAATTTTTCTAGAAATGCATTGGTGGGAAAGATTCCTGCCAGTATTTCAGATTGTTTTAATCTTCAAGTTTTGGACCTAGAAAACAACAAGTTTTCATCGTTCTCGCCGTCAGCATTGGGATCACTGACACAGCTCCGCATTCTCTCACTAGCAGGAAATTTTTTGTCGGGAACAATTTCGATCGAGCTTAGCAGATTAATTAACCTTCAGTCACTGGATTTGAGCCGGAACAATTTCTCTGGTGATATTCCAACATTCGTCCTCTCTTGGAAGAGTCTGATGAGTCTTTCTCTTGCTTCTAATTCCCTGAACGGGAGCATTCCTGAGCAATTGCTGGAGCTTATCGGTTTACAAACCTTAGATCTTGCTCATAATGAACTCTCCGGGGCCATCCCTTCTTTTGTAGGGTCCTTTACATCACTGCAAGTATTGAATTTGTCAAGAAACAGCTTTTATGGACCAATACCCTCTGGCATTGGCAAACTTTTATCCTTGCGAGTTCTCGACCTAAGCAATCAAAGTCTTTCTGGTGGAATCCCGGTGGAATTTGGTGGATTACCTAATTTGAGACACCTATCTCTTGCTAGAAATCAGCTTACAGGATCCATACCCGCAGCATTTAGCAGCCTTTCTGCTGTTGAGTTCCTTGATTTCAGCTCTAACAACCTGACTGGAATTGTTCCTGTGAATATGGGTATGCTACAAAGGTTAGTCAGGTTTTCCTTCTCTGATAATCTCTTATATGGATACATTCCTCCAGACTTGGGCAATTGTTCTGATTTACTGGTGTTGGAAGGGAGAAACAATCAACTTAATGGCACGATTCCTATAGATCTAGGGAAGCTTTGGAAATTACAAGTATTAGATTTGGGATCAAACAATCTCAGCGGTGCTATCCCTTCACAATTGTTCAATTGCACAGCATTAGAACAACTGGAGCTCAACTCTAATCATTTGTCGAGCGAAATACCTTCAGCTATTGGAGGATTAAAAGATTTGACAATACTTAATCTTCGAGAAAACGAGCTGAATGGTAGCATACCGGCAGATATTGGAAACCTGACTCAACTGAATACCTTGGACCTGTCATCAAACAGATTGACAGGCGTCATCCCATCTTCACTAGCAACAATCAGTGGCCTAAAGCAGTTAAATCTCTCTGACAATCTCTTGGAAGGTCAAATCCCTTCGCCTCTGAGCAGGAACTTTAATGCATCCTCTTTTTCTGAGAATCCTTCTCTATGTGGGGCACCACTCAACGTCACTTGTCCTGTGACCAAGAAAAAGAGCAGACTTGGGAAACATACTATTATCTCCATTGCTATAACTGTTGGAGTCGTTGCCGTATCTGCATTTGTATGTATTCTATGGCTAATATTATCTTTCAGCCTGGGACAGAAGAAGAAAGCTATACTTGGATCGGATGACCCAGCAGAACAAGAGCTCGTAATGTTCTACAGTCCCATAACATATGCTGATGTACTACAAGCTACAGGCCAATTCAATGAGGAACACGTTCTGAGCAGAACCAGGTATGGCGTCATTTTCAAGGCATATCTACAAGATGGAAGTGTGTTCTCAGTCCGGAAGCTACCGGAAGGTGGTATTGAAGAAGACACATTCCGACGAGAGGCAGAGATGTTGGGCCGAGTAAAGCATCGGAACCTTGCAGTGCTGAGGGGTTACTATGTCTCTGGGGATGTGAAGCTTCTCGTGTACGATTACATGCCGAATGGTAACTTGGCAGCTCTCCTACAAGAGGCAGCACAACAAGGAGGCCATGTGTTGAATTGGCCAATGCGACACCTCATCGCATTGGGTGTGGCTCAAGGTCTGTCATTCCTTCATTCTCAGTGCAATCCTCCCATCATCCACGGGGATGTGCAGCCGCACAATGTACATTTCGATGCAGATTTTGAAGCCCATCTCTCTGATTTCGGCCTCGAAAGGCTAGCAGGAAACATGCACGAGAGACAAACCAGTGTGACAACTCCAATCACTGATCCATCGGTGGCTAGTAGCTCTTCGGGTGGTGCTGTTTTGCAGTCTGGTTCGTTTGGCTACCTTTCACCTGAAGCTAGCTCTTTGGGTCATCCAACTCAAGAGGGGGATGTGTACAGCTTCGGAATCGTGCTCCTCGAATTGCTCACAGGACAAAGCCCGGTGGGTTTCAGTAGACAAGACGAAGACATTGTGAAATGGGTGAAGCGGCAGCTCCAGACGGGGCAGATGGATGAGCTCTTCGACCCGAGCCTTCTTGAGCTCGATACGGAATCCTCGGAGTGGGAGGAGTTCTTGCTAGCTGTGAAGGTGGCCCTTCTGTGTACAGCTCCCGATCCGACAGACAGGCCATTGATGACGGAGGTAATCCAAATGCTGGAAGGTTGCAGGGTAGGGGCAGAGCCCCCCTCCTCATCTGAACCAGTTTCTCTTAACACTTCTCCAGCTCAATAGTGTATAGTTTCGAGAGTGCATTGCCTGTTGATCTGAGTTCTCCATTCATCGCCTAGGTAGGTGCTGTTAGAAGGAAGAAATCAAATGTCCATGGCCGATGCATTTCCATTGGTTTAGAAGGGTTAAAACCGAGCGAAATTTTGTAGCTTTTAACTCATCAAATCTCCTGCAAAGATGAGGGAGGCTGCTCTGCCCCTCCCCCTCCTTCCCTTCCTCCCCACTAGAGCATCAATGTGTGTTATAGAGCTTTGTTTTCACTAATTGCCCTTTCCCTAATCCATGAGAATAACCTCCAAATCTTCTTAATAAAACTGACGACGATTAGACATAAAACTAACACAACCGATCACGCAACATCACACTAACCCGATTAACAATGACTAGACATAAAACTGACACAATCGAAAAGAAATGACTCCAAAAGATCGTTGCGTTCTTTATAGCCTTTCGAAATAGCGACAAGAAGGGGATGATATGAATCCCCGCATCACCTTTACGCAGTCGATCTCCCCCCGTGGTCTAATAAAAAAAAAAGGAAAGAAAAAGAAGAGGAAACAAAGCTTGTCTAGAGTTAGCGAGGCTGGGTGATGTTAATAAGGAGAAAGGGGAAAATGAAGTAAAACTGCCCCCTCTCTTCCTCACTTGGGAAAAAAAAAAACAGACGATGAAAAACAAAGCGCATTCCAACAACGTTCAAACTTTCGCTCCAAGATAAGCATCTATTTGACAATGCTACCACTTCTTTGATTGATGCCTTTTTTGTTTCCATTGGGCCGCTCTTTTTTCATGCCCAGAAACAAGGGATTGGAGAGAAATTTAACGCTTTGTAAAGAAGCGCACGGTAGACAATGTAGCGTTAAAAGAAAGTGAAAGCGAACCCAAAAAGAAACCCGTCTCCAGCCTTGGAACCCTGGCTGACAGCCTCTGTTTTTCTCTTGAGTTTTAAAGCCTAAAAGTATCGTTTCTTCTTCTTCTTTTTTTGTACCGGCAGACAAGTTTATACGGTCCTTGGCATTCACTGTAGATTACGACTCAAAAAAACAAAAACAAAAAACCAGTGCTTGATCGGCGCATCAATAAAACTAAGCCGTTTGATAGTGTCCCCAGCCATCTTCCCTGTCTACAGGTTCCATGGAAGCCTTGATTTTGTACGAGATTTTGAGGTTGCGGATTACAAGCGCTACGCAGATCAGCGCTCGGCTGGTACATCTATCGAGTGCCGTCGATTCAATCAATGCTCTTTCTCAACTGGTTCATCTCCCTATCAGCAGCAATCATAGCAATGTCAAAGGTAAAGAGTATGTTCTAAATTTTAAGATATCAAGAAAGCAAAGGAGGTGTTCACTATAGCAACAGTTCCAAAAAATTTAACTGTTAAGGGCCACAAACAAGAGGCTGCTGATATTGACGTAGTTGTGCTACTTCCTTATTCCTCAGCACATGTTGATAACGAGTGACACTGACGTAGCTTTTGTTATTCAATACTTGTCTATATATATAGAGAGAGACCCCACCGTGAAGTCCAAAGCATGTCAATATTTTTGCCTAGGCATATATATATATATGTATGTATATATCCCTAGGCAAAAATCTTGAGATGGTTGGACTTCATGGTGGGGCCATGAAACCTATACATAACGCAAACTTAAGAGTTACGAGCTTTCTGAGGCTTTGATCGGCCATGTGTTCCCTTGCCTCTTTTTGCTCCGAACATCCTACTGAAAAGACTACACATTTAGTGACCAAGAAAACATGAAGCCCTTTAGACAAGATAAGTTGAAGTCCAATTAAAGAACTCTCTAGTCAGTTTCCACTGTTTAAACATTAAACAAGAAAAATCGGTACCTTTTGGGTGTGATTTGGAAAGGAGGGACTACGGTTACTAAAGCCAAAGAATGAGCCCACGTGGTTGACAAAATCATTCTGTCGAGGGGGGCCATTCAGTACTCCTTGAAGCCACATTTGGGTTATATTCTTTTAGCCACCGGTTTTGTTGAGAATGTCAGAACATGTAGCTCTGCCTTTATAACTTGACCTTAATAAAGCTTGAGATAAGTTTCATTAATCAGGTACATCGTACCACAACAAAACCGTGGGCTGAAAAGAACCGTTCTTTGGCAGCATGTGCACCCCCCAAAACAATCCTACAGCAGCTACAGAATGCTCTACTATTGCTGCAACTTTGCCCAACGCTTACGGGAGGTACCTGGAGCACAGGAGAACGGGCAGATGTCTGGAATCTCCCATAGCCTGCAAAAACAAATGCAAATTCACCCCGACAGAGTTTAAGAGGAGGGAGAATCTCACTTCAGTCCTTTGCACATCACTATCTCATTTGCTAAGATCAATCTGTCAAACTGCACATCCATCTCTCTTCAGCTTCAGAAATGTTCTGGAACAGCCAGTACACTTCGTCTTCACTTAATCTCATCACCTAAGCAATAAGCGACTTGATGAGATAAAAGAATCACGTGAATACAGCTACAACTTGTGTACGCCTGGGGTTCAAAGGCAGTGGCGTCTGTATACATTTCAAGGCTTCAAAGCATTATTTACCATGGTTCATGACATCGACCTGTCACATGGTCACCTGAGTACAAAAAAACATGCCACTTAATTTTGTCCACTAGCAAGTTGTGAAGTAAAATACTGCGCCTTTTTACCTTTCAGTATGAAACTGCGCTCTCCCCTGGTAAAACTTTTGGCTGCATACAGTACAATCCACGGAAAAACATTCAACAGTTCCAAAATGCTATGACAAAACTGCCCATGCTCCCTTAGAACATGCAATCAAAACATTCAACATTGAGCACGAACCTTCTGAAGATTGTGTGTGATTCATATGCAATAGAATTCTATAACAAACTTGTTGAAGTTTAAAACAGTACTTCAACAAATTTGAAATCAGAGCCACCCAAACAAAACAACGGATAATTGGGCCATATCACTACACAACCTAGAAAGCTTAGATAGCTAAAATCAATATTCTTAAGCAGCTTTCATTACAGCGTAACCCAAACAAAACCAGCCATTCAGATATACGTGTAGTTGGGACAAAGTTAGGAATTTAAGTTATGGACAGTTAGCAATCCATGCATATTTGCCAACAAATTCTGTTTCAAGCTTGCAACCCACGTCCAAATTCCATGACCAGAGCTATTTCAAAAGCATTGGCCTTTCACCACCATGACTACTTCCATTGAGGACCTACATCCGAGGACATCCTTCTCAAAACTGTCCATCGCTTGGTGTGTTGTCTCAAAGACAAATGCAGGCACATTGGAGCAGTGCAACAGCCTCTCTACCTCTCATATTGTGTGGCAATTCTGTTTCTACAAATTCAAAAACAAAAGGAATTTATTGCAGCAAAGTTGCTCACTTTACTTTTCAATTGATGTACTTAATATTTCATATCACGTATAGATATATCCATGAAATGTAGAAAATGCAGGAATGTTGTAAATGTTACCTCAATTTTAACTGCTCTTTAAAAAGTGAGGATTCAGCAACTTCGCCAGTTCTAGAAAGTTACATTCATCCTTGCCCAGCAGATCTTTCAGTTTCTCGTCACAAACAATGCGCCGTCTATCATCAGGATGCTATCAGAGACAAAAAACATCAGAAATGCTAGCCAATTTACAGTAACACTAGTCATTGTAACATTGATTTGTATAACTCAAGTCAAACAAGATACACAGATTGAAACATAATCTAGGACTTAGAGCTGCTATACCCAAATATGAGATGGGAAACTTGTTTGAATACGACTGACTAATATACACAGAAGATTTTGTAACTTGAACAAGATACTGATATTGAAACAAACTCAAGTTGCATAAAACTTACATAAACAACAGTCACATATAAAATCTGCATGAGTATGATAGAGTAATACACACACGAGTAAGATTGACTAATACAGACATTACAAAAGAAATCTGCATGAGTAAGGTAGAACGATACGGACATTGAATAATATATACTCGAACAAGATACAGATATTGAAACAAACTTTAAGTTCCATACAACTTACATAAACAAGAGTGTGCAGGCTATAAAACGGACTAGTTTCTTTGTTACATGGGAAACATGCATGAGTTAATAATACAGCCATTGACATCTGTAACTTGGAACAAAATATACAGATTGAAAGAAAAACCGAAGTTCAAGAAGTTACCATAAAGAACATAGTGTGCAGGCTACAGCAGAATTAAGCTTCTGTAGAAATCGGCATGGATTTCTCTTTAATACATAGCAAGGATTAGGCTGATTGATATACAGATCTATTTTGCAAAACCCTTGAAATGAAATCAAAGTTGCATAAAGATAAGAAAAACACAGTGAGCAGGCTAGATCAGAATCAAAATTCTCTATCATATAGAGAGTCTGTGTGGATGAGACTGTTTCATACACACAGATAAAACAGATTGAAAACGAAATCAGAAGTGCATAAATACTATTGTGACCTTGCTTTATAGCCAGGGTACAATTACCCTTAGTATACCAAGAACATCAGTTTGCTAGTGTCAGTCAATGTGTCACCCATGGGTTTGTCAATGCTAGTAATTTATCCTATTGAGAAACATCTATAATCGTAGAGAAGGGCCTCAAACGATCCCATCCCCCAGCAGGGAGCCTAAAAGAAGAAAACGAGGTAAGGAAAAGAACACAGATAGGCAACAAAAGAAAGGTTGATTAAAATGTTGCAATGGAGATATGTTATAGTGAATGATACCAAGCTTACATAGGCCTAAGATTTGTGCACTGGCTCTAACTAAAACAAAATCACAGATTGAAATAAAATTCATAGAGAATAGAAATTATTGTAACACTCCTTCTGTCACCACCGTATTAATACTTTCAGTCGACTAGGTACATACATCAGTTCATTGGTGAATTGCTTGTTGTGCCACATGTCAGCTAGTCAATGTCAATCTTTACCCTACTAAGATACACTATGAATACATTGCAGTAGGGCTGCACCTTCCCCACATGAAGCAGCTAAAAAGAAGAAAATGAAGAGTAAAAAGACAAAGACAGGCACCAAATAAAAAGGTTGACTAAAAATAAAAAATTCAAAGTCAGGTATCTATTGCAATGTCCAAAACCACCTGAGATTTGTGTGGCAGCTATGTGGGATTTTTTCCGACTCTGAGAAACAACATTGTGCAACAGCCATGTGAAACTTTTTAACTACGGTATTTTAAACGACAAGATTTAATTTCTTGGTTTGACATCCAATCCCATACCATTGCTCCACCAGTTAAAAATAAATTTGCCAAGAACAGAAAGCAAGTTATCCCAGAACAGTGGTTCATTATTACATAGGAAACCTATGAAGACAGGATTGACTGATACACACTCCATAGATTTGCACACTTTGTCCCACACTCCCCTAACTCCGGTGAGAAGCTTAATGGTACACTGAAATTATCAATATATGATTGATCTTGAACAAAATAAGACATTAAAAATGCTTTGTTAGACACAAGGATCTACTGCTAAAACCAGGCATGGCAACAATCTTTTAAAACATCTCTAAATTCAGATTTAGTGTACTTTATCAGCCATTTATACAAGTATAAAAATACACTGCTTCACACTGTTGCTTCAGAACAAATGCTTGATAATGTATTTCATAAATGAATATTCTTCACAGCTTTGACATTAGACATTCATATATCAGCGATTTCAAGAATTTATTCAGCAATTCGATACTGAAACCTAGGGTAATGAGCTTGAAAGAGAACTATTAACTCTACGGGTGCATTGCTTTGCTTAGTGTTAATAAAAGAACACGAAAAAAAGAAAACCCTGGGCATTCTAGTGAACTACCTTACAATAAAGAAGTCAAAAAAGGATCAAAGAGAAGAATTAAGCCTAAAATAATCCTACAGTAACTTTCTATCCAGTAAATGTGCCTGGATGTCAATTCAGGATAGTGCATTCCACAGAAAATATTTAGGACAAGAATTACGCAGACTAGGTGTTCTGATAGAAACGGTAGGAACTTTTCCAGATGCATATACCACAAGCTAAAGAGTTTACACGGTTCTTCCATGCTGGAAGAGGCTTGCCAAAATCAAGCCAGAAAATTCATATATTATATGACAACACATAAGCTGCCACATAATGGAGAAGCTATTCCATACATTTCCACTTCCAAGAAGTACCAGCCTACGTAGCTTTGACAAAATGATAGCTTCTAGTTCCCTGACATTAAAACGTTCTCACAAGAAAAACGCCAGCTTTGAAGGTAGAAAGCCAATGTGAGAAAGTGAGGAGGAGCGCGTGATAAATATGTTTTAGTAGGCCGATCAAAACAAGATTCGGAGAAAAACGTTTTCATTTTAAGACAAGGGAAACGATTAAAAAAGAGTTTTTGTAGAGCAGAAATATGTCCACGGACAAAGACGTCTTCGACTTATCAACAAATTTAAGGAAAAGAAGACGGTAAGAAAGACAAAAGAAGAGAAGTTGCGACTCAAGAGGTAGAAGACAGCAATACACAAGAAAATATTCCCAGCTAAAGGTGGAGATACTAAACATAAAAGAAAAGGCCCGTTGTTTCAGATGTAAGCTAGGCGAACGACGAATTGTAAAACGCGTCTTTGTTGAACGCAAGAAACTTACATCAACAAGTTGTGGTGTTGTTTAATTACCTGCAAGTTATGGCCTTTGATGTAGTCCCACACGAGCTTCATTGTGTCCGCGCGAGAGGCCATGGGAAGGTCGAGGAACTTCTGAAGCGCTGGAGAGATATCGAGCGGCTTCTTGAGACCAGAACCACGCGAGACGGAAGGAACCTTCGCCGAAGAAGACGCAGCAGAGGCAGTGGAGGAAGAAGATAAGGACTTGGAAGTGGACTTCCCAGCAGCAGCAATGGTAGCGGTTGAAGGAGGAGAGAAAGAAGAAGGCCGGGCGTGAGCGGAGAGCTTCGGAAACGAGCTTCTTCGGATTCCGGTATGGTGAGCCCGCAGCGAGTCGGAAGAAACGGCGGAAGACAGGTGGAAGGGAAACGCTAGGCTCGCCATGGCCGAGAAGAAGAAACGCGCTCTTGCAGAAGAAGAAGAAGAAGATGAAGACGAAGACGAAGACGAAGAAGAAGAAGAAGAAGAAGACCGCACCGCAGCAAACAGATAAGAAATTATTTATGTATTATTTCCGATCATATAGAACAATTTTGTTTTATATA
>JBBBWG010014835.1:1340-17457 GCA_037176905.1 Azolla pinnata
GAAAGGGGCATTTGCTAGGAATTAAGGAAAACTCGAGGGCAGGGATCTGCAGAGCTCTGCAGGCGCAGCTTCCATGGCGACGACCTTCTCCCCGGACGCCGCGCATGCTCTGGAGGCGCTTCTCAGGACCTTCCTCGACCCCGTGCTGCGGAATATCTCCCCTTATGGCTGCCCCATGGGAGCCGAAGGCGATGTCTCCAGACAGGTCCCGCCCTTTCTTGCATCTCCCGCTTCTTTTTCCTTGCACTAGTTTTTTCCGGCCTGCAACAAGTCGCGCGCCTAAGGCATGCAGGCACCGAGTTTCAGGCGCGTTGCGTCGTCTTCTTCATCCTCCGGTTTTCTTTTTGTTTGTTTTCATGCATCCAGCGTCTTTTGCTATGCTCGCTTTCATTCCGTTTAGCGCCGGAAAGAATCCGGGTGAGAGATACTGGGATTCTGTTTTCCCGCATGCTTTTTGAGCTCTTTCGTGTTCGTCACCGGCTCTTGCATTATCAGACGAAGGTTTGAATTATGTACTGCTAGACCCCCGGCCTAGCAACAAATGTGGTTTCCTGAGAAACGTCTTAACCATTTGTTTCTCCTTCTTTTTGTTGCTTCTCTATCTTGCCATTGCTACTGTTGGTCTTCACTCTAGTAGAGATATGGTAAACATGGTGACTCAAAATGAACCCTTGCATTTCGTTCGTCTCCCCCCATCTTCTGTGTTGTTTTATTCCACCAATGTAGATTTCTTCTGGTGTTGGAGGTTTGGTAATCCGTGGTTCTGAAGATCAAAGCTGCTCTGAGAGATATCATAATCAACGTCTTCTTCTGTTTCGCTGTCTTCATGTGGTGGTGCTTAGATCACGTTTGTGATGAGTGAAGTATCGGGCAGACAAATGTGATGTTTATGGAAACTTGAGAGTAGTCAGCACCCTATATGATGATGCTGGCGCTGATAGTTGAACTCGAAAGTTCATTAGCAGTTAGGACTCTTGAAAAGAAGCATTTGATGAATCCAATGAATGTGTTATGGTATTATCATGTATGGTGTTTGTTGGCTTTTACTTTAACGTGCTTTCTCTATTAATTTTTGTACCCTAATAAGCTAGATCTTATTCATGTTAATCGTTGTATTGGTTCAGATGGAGGCGGTTGGGTGGGTTTACAACAAGCATATTTGTAGCGAATTCCCTCATCTCACTAGCATGGATTGGGAAGAGCTTTGCAAAAGAGCTTCTCAGGAGAGACCAAAAATGTTGAGGTTTATTACTACAACAGCGCAAGAGAGGCCATGCCCTCTTACAATAACTGAAGTTAAAGTAAAAAATGCATGTGAAGCTGCCAAGTTTCTGCACAATACTCAAAATAGTGTGGAGAATTGTCTGGTGACGAAAATCAGTGTGTGTGTGCTTAACCCTAGGCTTGATAAATGTGTCATGGCTTTGGGCGCCAGTACAATGGGGGTTTGGTCTCTTATTGAAAAGGAAAAACCTGTACAATTTACAGAAGGGGATCGAATAAGAGATTCAGAAGAAGATTGTGTTTTTGAAACTATCTCGGAGCACACAGGTATACTTTTTTCTCTTTTTGATCCTGATGCATCTGGAGCTTGAATGATGTTTTTCAGACCTAAATGTACAACATTTGTTCTTTTTCTTTAGCTCAATTGAATTCTCAGTGCCGTTCTCTACTTGAGTGTGAGCAGGTATCAAGTCTCATGTGTTGAAAATTGGAGATTCCTTCTTAGTTGCCGATGATATGAATCGACCTGGATGTAGCACTAAATTGTATATTGTGTTCTCCAGTGGTACATTCGATCTTTCGTCTAGAGTCAAACTGGAAAGTATAGAATGGGTTCCTCTCTCTGTCGCTTTCTCACAGTAAGCTGATTCTCTTGCTGACTTTATACTGACAATTTGTAGCATTTCAAGTTTAAATTTTCTTGATTTCGATCTGACATGCTGTATTTTTTATTTCATGGAGAAAGGGTCGATGGCACTTTAATTGAAGTAACAGATGACACAGTTGTACAAACTACTTCTGCTGTTCATTATTGTCGTCTTCGGCCTTTCTGTCCATTAATAAAAAAGTGGCTGGCCAGGTATGTGCCTGACCAGATAATTTGCTCCAAATGCTCTTGATCTATCCTGGAAAGAGCAGTTTGTCATTTGGGGTATAGACCAAAAGCTGGGAGTATTTTAGGGTATTTTCCTTATGATGCTTAACAATTGAGATTGCTCTAACATCTAGGAAGCATCAGTTTGTGTAGAATTTTATTTTCCCAGGCTTGTCCGGGCTTTTTGTTCAAATCTTAATTTCATAACATACAGCAGCTGAAAATTTGGTTTGAGAAGGTTCCACGAAAAAGGCTTAGTTTTTGTGTTTCTGGTTTATCTTGAATCCAGTCACAACGAAATGAAGGCGAAATGGAGAATGAACCCTGAAAAAAATCTTGGATGTTGCAAGTCAAATGGTATTCAACAAGCAATGTTGCTGCCGTGTAAGTCTATTGTACCCATGGTTTCAGAACCCAGCGTCAAGCAAAGTCCTTGTGATGGTGAATTGGTAGTGAATAGAGAGGATATGGAGCCTACATCAATTTGTGATCATTCACAAAATCAAAGGGTTCCAGTGGATCCATCAGACAATGGGATAACGAATCCAATGGATGAGGATATGAAGCCTACATCAATTTATGATCATTCACAAAATCGAAGGGCTCCAGTGGATCCATCAGACAATGGGGTGACGAATCCAACAGATGAGGATATGAAGCCTACATCAATTTGTGATCTAGTGGATCCATCAGACAACGGGATGATGAATCCAACGGATGAGGATAAATTGACATTGCATTTGCAAACTCTCTCAAAACAAAGTTTGGCTTTTGACACAGTCATGCCACCTAATGCATTGATCTGTTGTGATCCTCAATCAACACCTACCTCTGTATTGCCTGATGGCATGATATCACAGAATGATGCATATGTACAAGCAGAAGTAGCTGCTGTTGCTGATGCTCCTGCTGGAAATACACAGAAATATCAGATATGTCAAGATTTTGTTGAGATCTGCAAGGAGTTTGCACCATTAAAGAATAAAATCTCAAAGGTATGGCTGCATTTTTCTATTCTTGTTATTTCAAAAGCTTTCTTGTATGCATCCTTGACATGTTTATTGTAGCAGTATTCATCAGAAACTGAGAAAGCCAAGGAACGAACTTCCCCCTTAAGAATTCAAGAAAACAAGGTCAGTATGTATGAGTGCAGCCGTGAGTTGAAATGATACCAAATTAGTTAAATTTAGAGAAATTTGATGTTGATCTACATGTGCAGAATCCAAATGCATCAGTGAGGGCAACAGAGAGCTTTGAGGACCATATCATAGATAAGGACATGTCTGCGTTCAAATTGAATAAAGCTCTGCATATTGTTTGGAAAAGGCGAAAGACCATGTGCAAAGAACTGGTGTGTATCATCCCCCTCGAGGCCTTTTTGTCTGTTCTAGGTATATAGATCTCCATGCAAGTGTACTAGATTAATAATCGCATAGCTAATTTCTGCCTTAATTTCTGTCTTTTTCAAACCTCCTATGTAAACAAGGTTCGTTCAATTTCTTTATTCTTCTGTGAACGTTTTGAGATTGGTTCTTAAATGCTTAGAAAATGTGGTGTGTTTTTCCTTCCTATTTCAGTGTTCCTATGTTTAAAGATCCATACCAGAAATGATGTATGCTTTAAGGCTCTATCATCCTGACTTTTGCATATAGATCTGTACATTAGTTTGTGAGAAGTGATTCTGCCCTTTGACATCAGATTCTAAATATTAGGCAATTTATATAATTCCCGAAACAATTGAAGTGATGCTGTAGCATTCTATAATTTTGTTGGGGGTGTTATGCACTGGTGTTTTAGCTTCTTTGAAGTTTGATAGGTACCTGTGTCTTCTTTACGGTCATTAATGTAATTGCCACATACCGACTATTCTTATATCCATGCCTATACACATAAATTCTGTTCTTCACCTGCTGCCACGTCCGCTTGGAGGGCCTACTGAACATTGTCACGATGTTCAAGTTCCCTATTATTTGCAAACTTCTTTCCAAAAAAGTTTTCTTTATCCTGCTGTCATATCAACAGAAGGTAATTTGACATGTGATCTCTTCAATCAGGATCTGTAATTGGAGAACGTTAGTGGATGTTGTTATTTTCCCTGGGATGTGGCACTATATCTCTGAGATACCATTTGTACCTACTGGTTGGGTTCGTGCTTTATAAATTCATTCAATTAGGATACCTTTTGTACCTACTGGTTGGGTTTGTGCTTCAATAGATTGATTCAATCCCTGACATATCTAAGTAGAAAAGTTTACACTAATTTCAGTGGTTAAAATCTGGAAAAACCCCAAATTTATTGAAGATTATACTGCACACGTGCAGCGGGATCTTCATTCCCGAGTCAATGCTCTACATGAAAAGATTACTGGATGTGATTCTGACCTAGCGACTCTCATTGGAGGTATTAACTTGTTAATTGAGTATGATAGTCTTTTGCTAATATTTGAGAATGCTTGTATCATGATTAAGCAGTGGGAATTGACAGGTGGTCAGAACGGGCTTCAACTTGCTATTAAGATTTGTAAAGGGGATTCAGATGAGTGTCTAGATGAGGATGACAAAGAGGAGGCCTCACTTCCTCTTGAAGTGCTTAGAAATGGAGAACAACAAAGCAGCAGAAAGAGAAACTTCCAGATGCTGACAAACTCCACCGAGGTATATTTCGCATTTCCTGAAATCTCTGTTATATTTCCAGAAATGTCCTTGGTCGGTTCTTAGTTATATGCAGTGTTCAAGTAATCATACGATCATTTCATCCCTTCACCCCTTTGTGAAGGTTGAGCAAGATGGTTAATCAGGGGTATTTTAAGAGCTTAGCAAAATCTAAAGCTTTTCCTTAAAGGTTACCAGCCTTATGATTGTTGGGCATAAGCCTTATAGAATGTGTTACAGGAATTAAAGGAGGTTTGTGCTCGGAATGATTGGTTGCCACCAAGCTATGGTGTGTTCAAGTCAACGAATCATCGAGGTAACAAAAAAACAGCATTGCAGTTTCTTACACACTATACAAATAGAGGGTCTTAATCATCATTAAACTGTGCAACATCTTCTTAACCTCAGGAGATGTAAAATATATTGGCAAGGTGAAACTAAAGAATGAAATATTTGAGCTGTCAGAGACTGGAGAGCTAAGTGATACCGTCAAGGCTGCCAAGCTATCAGCTGCAGGCCATATGCTGAGCACTCTTCATCTTGTTAGAGCAAGAAATGGCATGCTTTGATTTGTGGGGGCCTCCAGTTGGTGAGCTTTCTATCAAGAGCACAATTTCAAATATGCTTTGCAAACATCAAAGGTAATTAAGAGGTGTCTTATAAGTCCTTCTAAACCCAAAAACTAGATCACCTTCCAAAGGATTCCTAACCCTGTTCTGCGAGTATTGATGGGGTAGGCAATTCATTACCGGGGTGATACTCGTAAGAAGCTCAGAGGCCGATAGATGGCATACTTCTCGAAGGATAGAAATTGTGAGTAACCCATTACTCACTACATTATTACTTCCCCAATGATAGAAACTCAGTAGAACCATCATCTATCAAACATGGATGTAAATCTCCCGATGGTTGTATCACCAATAGGGACTTCTTGATATAGGAAATCATTCCGATAATGCTCTAAATGTCGGAGGCAGAGTGGTAATGTTTGGTCTTCACTTTGCTACGTATCTATGTCTGCTGTAAAGAGCAATCTCATCCATTGCACTGAATCCTCTTGTGAGGGTAAATGAAGAACTTCGTGCCTTTTCTTATGAAGGGAGAGACACTAAGATAAGCCGCGATATCAGTAGCTATGAAGCTAGCTTTCTAGTAGTTTATATGCTCTTCAAGTATCTGGGTTCAGGCAAAGATTCAATTTTTTGTAGTTTAGGGTTTAGGGCACCACATTAATGCTTGTACGAATCTTTTTAAGGAAAAAAAATGCTTTAAAATGTTCAGTATGTCTAAGAATTGAACTGTTGTCAAAGGCGATGGTTTTAATAGCTACCAGAATTCATGCCCAATGTAGCAAATATGGGTAGTTCAATGTACAAATAGTGAGTGGTTGTAGGTTATACTTACTTTGAAAGGGTGTTTTGATGAGATGGGAAGGAAACTTAAAGGCACAAGTTCTTAAAAGGCATGTTTTTATTAAGGATTAATCAAGTTTTAGATTTTTCACGATGACAAATGGAATGCCTCAATGGCATTATATTGTGCCATGGTGGTTGTATCCACCACTTATAGTATGAGGGTATATTTGGCTATGAAATCTGGTCTTGGGCCATAGATTGCTCAAGATATTTAATATTTTGACGGTTTTATTGGTTTTTTTCATTGGGCATTTGTGATCCCATGGACATTTTGGGATCTTTTCTTTACTTATTTTCTTAACTAATGAAAGGATAATTTTTCCAAAAAAAACTAAAATAAAAATAATAGCTACGAAAGAGGAGCAATAAATTGTGTGTGCATGATGTGATAAAAGAAGGATAAAATCGCAGTTAACCATGCGTTCGGAGGCAATTGCTACGAATAACTCCTTCTGCAAAAGAGTTTCGAGTAAAACTATCGGGCTAGTCAGTTCATGTTAGCTGTGGGCGCAGTGTATGAAATGCGATAATCGTGACATATCACTCGAATGTGATAATTGTGATATATCACTCTAGCTTGTTCGTTTCGTGCTCCTGGTGGGACTTGTCCACGGAGTCTGGGCCTTTTGCTTTGTGAGTTAGTACATCACATCGCGTATTAAAAGATTGGATGAGTCGGGTTGGCAGCTCCGCGATAGCTCGTTGATAGAAGAGAAGCATCGGGCGTGTTTTTGGCTTGTGATCGAACTAGGTCCAACTTGAGCATGCCGACTCGTCGAAAACTGGAGCTTCTATCAGATCAGAACTTGAGAAAGAGAATCGAGTCATCGCCCGCAGAAAAGAGCTCTTTGGGCCCCAGTTGATGCTCCAAGGCATCAGTTCGGTGGCAGTGGTCCAACTTGAGCATGCCGACTCGTCGAAAACTGGAGCTTCTATCATATCAGAACTTGAGAAAGAGAATCGAGTCATCGCCCGCAGAAAAGAGCTCTTTGGGCCCCAGTTGATGCTCCAAGGCATCAGTTCGATGGCAGTGGTTGAAGTCGTTGGGGTCCTCGAAATTTAATTCTTGCCTTGATAATGCTCTTGCTAGATTATGCCTTCACAACAACAGTATCAGGAAATAAAAGAAGGCCATACATACATACACAATACATACGTACGTACGATACATACATAGATACAATCGATACATATGCATAAGATACGGGCATGCATACATATATACAGGCAATACATACAATACCTACATACGCACGAGATACGGACATACAATACATACATACACACATACATACATACAATACCTACATATGCATAAGCTACATACGCACGAGATACAAACATACAATGCATATACATACATACAATACCTACATACGCATAAGCTACATATGCACGAGATACAAACACAATACATACATACAATACCTACATATGCATTCATACGAACAAAGTACGTACGTACGCATAAGCTACATACCGACATACACACGTACATACGCGCATTCGTGCGCATAAGGTGCATACATACCCAGAAGATTACGTACCTACAAACAAATACAGGCATGCGTAGACGCATACGCATGCGTGCATACGATACAATGCGATGCGTGCATACGCACAAGATATACGAACATGCATGCATTCATACGCATAGGATACAGACATACATACGTACTAAATACGTAAATACGTAAATACGTACGTAGATACGTACGTGGATACGTACAAACGCAGGAACGCAAAACGCAGGAAACGCAAAATGTAGTCAAGTTCTCTTCTCTTCTCTTCTCTCTCAGAGAGAAGCGGAAGAGGAAGAGGAAGAACGTGCGCCATGGATCCTCGGAGCAGCCAGAAAGGACGTCGCGGGGCCCCCCTCCTCTCTCCGCCATATCTCTGCCACGCCTCCTGCTTCGCTCTCGTCTTCCCCCCAAGCGTTTACGTGCCCGTCTCGTAGCTGCAGATTCCACCGTGGCTCCTTTTCCATCACCATCAATGCTGCCGTAACCCGGCGAACCTTTCCTTCTCGGCGGGATCTCATCGTCCGATCGTGCAGTGATCATGGGATGGAAGAGAAAGCTTGCGGAGAAAGTTGGATTGCGTTACCCCTCCGATCCTCCCCCTCCTCCTCCCCCTCCCCCTCCTTCTTCGGAGCTTCCTTTTCAACACCTCCCGCGGCATGTCAGATCTTCTGGTAAGGTACTGCTCTTCTGGCT
This sequence comes from Azolla pinnata, assembly GCA_037176905.1. NCBI lineage: Eukaryota > Viridiplantae > Streptophyta > Polypodiopsida > Salviniales > Salviniaceae > Azolla > Azolla pinnata. Next base: position 9,722 of record JBBBWG010014835.1, read on the forward strand.
TCTCTCTGTGAAACGGTGTCTAGACTTGAACAGTATCTGAACATTGTCAGGAAGAGGAAGTGCAGGGCAACGTATCTCCTTGTCCTTTTAGCCTTAAGTCAGGGTATGGAAATCTGAGAAGAATTTGCATGCGCAATTGAACCGCAGCATGCATTTCTTGCTCTTTTATTTCTCAGGTTTCTGTTTTGTCTCGTTTTGGACATGAAAACCTGAAAACATGCGTCTTTTTTGCGTCTTCATTCTCTGCTTCGCTGTGAATGTAGTAACATGAAGCATGTAACATGGAAAAAAGAACCGACTGTAAAATCGTGTGTTTTTCTCTTTGGTCTTAGCGTCAGTTTGGATCTAAAATGTTTGTTTTTAGTCAATCATCGTGCCTATGTCTATATATATATATATATGTAATATTTGAAGCTCATGGTATAGAAATGCAAATAGACAGTTTCCTCATTCCAAACAAGTGCAAGATTTTGGTCTTTCCCTTCTGGCCTCAGTTTGGATAGGGCAGCAGCTTGGAAGCATGTAAATAACAATGAATCTAAACGAAAAACACGGTTTTTAGACAAAGAAGGCATTTCCAATATGCTTAACACAGAAAATGCTGGATTTCCTGCTCCGTATATTTTTGCAGCTCTAATCCTTTCTTTTCTCACCAGTTTGGATGCATAATCTTAGAGCAAGGAAAGTTGGAAACGTAAAGAACAAAAACTTGGAAAGAAAGAAAAACATCTGTTCATGTCTGAAGGAAGATGACAAGGTTTCCATCGTTTTCATGTGGTAATTTTGGTTATGTCCACTAGATTTCTCAAAATCAAGATTAAACATCAATCAAGTTCAAACCTCTTTGAAAGGTAGGCCCTCCTTGTATGAATCTGTTAATGTACATATCCATGTGCAAGAGAAAAGTAAGCTTAATGTGAAAACAGTCATTTCTCCATGTAAGGTCACTCACGAGGGAAAGTACAAGATCCCATTACATTCGTTGTTGCTTTGTTGTTTCCAGGAGGAACGTCAGAATAGAAATGAGCATCTTTCAGTTCCAAGCATAGAAAGAAAACATGAGTCCAAGAATACAGAACATCCTAGTAAATCATCAGTCACAGGTTTCCTTTTCTCTATTCTTTCGAGCACAACTCCATCAAAGTGCAAGGCTAGCTCACTGTCCATTGGAAAGCTGTCATTACAAAAATATTCTCTACATGATGTAATTGTAGATGCTTCTGCATCAGTATCTTGGGGGTCTCGAAATGGAAATTTAAAGCCACAGGATCAGGAGTCTGTTGAATGTGTAGAAGGATCATTGGGGTCTCAAATTGGATTAGAGGCAGTTCCACAGAATCTTAGACTAGAGAGACAGTCCTCGCCAACTGTTTCTTTGGCACTTCCACCGATGTCTGAAAAGTCTTTGCTTCTATCAGAAACATTTCGAGCATGTATTTATTCAGTGCTGCCAAATATTGTTAAAGGTCGCCACTGGATCATGCTTTACAGGTATTCCTTTGACCACGCTTGAACTATATGATGATATTCAAGAGAGTTGTATTTCTTATGAATTCATTCTGTTTACTTTTTTGTCAAGGGCAGTACAGCAAAAGATGGCATCTCATTGCGCACTCTCTATCGCAAGAGCTCAGCACTTTCAGAACCATTTCTACTGGTATATTTGCATTTATTTGTTACTCTGTCTTCGAATAATCATCTGAACTCGTACTGCATTAGGTGGCAGGAGATTATCATGGGGTCACATTTGGTGGTCTTAGTACCGCCCCTCTGCAACCTGCAACTAAACCAAAATACTCAGTAAGCCTTTCCCTTCTCCTTGGCTAGGGTTTCTGGCGTTACAAAAATTAAGTTTGATTATATGTTAGTATTTGGACTAACAGTTCAGCATGCAGGGAACCAATGAAATGTTTGTCTTCACAAATGTCCACGAAAATCCAAAGATATTTAAAGCCACAGGTATCTATGTGCATTAGCATTTTTTTGAGTCAATTGATCTATGAGATGACTGGGGCAAATAGATGAGCTAGCTCAAATTTTCGTTCAATGGAGGTTTACATAGGCATCATTGGGGATGTCAGTTACTGTGAGGAGACCTGTCTCTTATCCAATTGAAACGTTAGGGGGGTGTACGGTGCTGCAGATGTCGTTAAATCAAGAAAATTACAATGCATCTGAAAATCATATTTGTGCATTTATCTATCAATTTACCAAGTAGTATACCATACTTACAGCTTGGCCTCATACTTTTATTTGTCATTGGATTATTAATCATTAAAGAATCCAATATGAATACAAAAAATGGTAAAGGTGATGTTTTCATCAATCGCATGCACCCTAACAAAAACAAATCTTTTTGCTGCATCAAGAACCCAGTAAATGGTATGAAGTAGATATAAATATATACGCAGATGTAGACCTTCTCCACTTATCTGTATGATGATTCACTGTTCCGCGAGTTTTGCCAAGGAAAGCTTCATGATTTACTCCAAAACCTATCAGAACTTAGTGTATATGTTCATGTCCTTACTTCCCACACGATAATCTTTTAGTAACAAGGTTACTGAGATTGGAATGCATGCAAATGGATACATATTAGTGTAGCCACCAGGAGAGTGTAAAAAGGGCTGATCTTTAATGATTAATATATGCAGGTCTGAATAGGTATTTCATCCTATGTATGAATGATTCTATTTCGTTTGGAGGAGGTGGATCTTTTGCACTTCGTCTTGCTGAGGATCTGTGAGTTCCTTTTATTCTTATGATAGTGTGAAAATAAGTTTGCTTTACGTGTTGCATATACTGTTCTCCTCTTTTTCTTGGTTGTATGGCATTCTTCATTCATTTCTTACAAACATGTAAAGCCATAATAGACATTAGGAGACCTAAAGTTTAAGTAAGGGCCATCTTTCTGTAGTGATAATTTATTATCAATTCATGATTTTACCTATAATACTCGTGGCTTTGGTTAAAGCCATAATTTTTGGTCAAACAAATATATACCTGAGGGATGGTGAACTGGCCTCCTTGCATGGTCTTAAGGGTTCATCTATGCTATTATAGCCACCATATAATGCCATGGGCCAAATAGCTCGGTTACATTTTCATGTATTGTCTTGAGGATCATTGAAACTATAACCTTAAAAAGGACATATATCCTTGTGGCGTGCAACGTTCTTTGAGAAGCTAGGGCAATTGTGGCTTCAACAATCTCTCTAGATTACGACAGTGAAGAACTGCATTAATTGCTATGGTGACCTCCCTTGATACTTGAAGGAGAACGTTCAGAAAGATCTGTATTGCCGGAAATGTACGTACATAAGGCTCCTTTTCATTGTCTAGCCTTTAAGGTATTGTTTGTCACTGAGGAGAATATGATCTATGAGCTTTTGAGTGGGGAAGCTTTTCCTATGATGGAGTATACAGATCAGATGTTCAAGTAGGTGTATACACGAGAGAGTGAACGTATTATACTAAGTATTTCGTTGATGACATCTCAGCTGTATATTTAGGATCCTATTCAACTGTATCATCATGGAAATATGAACTAGTAAACAATGGGGATGAATCGCATTTTTATGGGAATGCCCAAGTTGATCAGTTCTCATTTTTTGAGAAAACAAATAGTAACAATTATTTCTCTGATTATCATGTGGAACAGCTTGCATGGATCTAGTGGTGTTTGTAACACATTTGGGAACGACTGCCTTGCAACATCAACAGAAATTTCAATTGCTAATGTGGAGGTAAGGCTTCTGTGCATCAATTACGTGTTCCCTGCCAGATTGTGGAACAATTCTGTCGCTAAAATCTCTCTGTTTGCCCAGGTATGGGGATTTGCTCACATTGGAAGATACACATAGGATGGTTGTAGTAGTTAAATACTAGCGTTTGCTATTTTTATTTCTCAGTGACCAAATGAGATTCTTTGTAGGCATTGGAAGCTGTCAAATGCCATTGTCGAAGATGCTACAAAGATTGTCACAAGCCAACAATATACATATGTAAAATTGCAGCATTATAGAAAATACTTAAATTCTTTTCGGGTGCTAAAGAATTTAGCACTGTCAGATAATTCAGATAGTACACTCTAGTGATTAGTCCGAACGGGTTCTCGACTCGGATGATCCAATGCAACAATTTCGTGGTATAACCAATCCAATAACGATCAAGCTATCACTTCGATTATGATTCAATCCAATAACAACCAAGCTATGACTTCAATTATGATTAGTGCCCATCTGTCTTTCGTTGTGTAAAACTTTTTGTAATGATGCATCTAACTCTGACAAACAAGCATAACGGAGTTAAATTCCTTTGGAGCTCAAGTCAGTAGAAACATTTCACGTTTTTCATTTCCCTCTGAATGGGGACAATTTCACGTTTTGGTCCCTAGGGAAAAATGTCAGAAGCTATGCCAATACCAATGACTACTGGACTAGCACACCATATCCCTCAGAAGAGAGATAGATCTTCAAATCATTCTCGTTCTGTGTTACTCTTTTGAGGGAGCACAGTGTTTGATTGATTGATCCTCATGATTCTAACATTTCTCTGCACTAACCGAGCTATTCCCCCCACCCCCCCACCCCGAGAAATCCTCACGATTCCCCTCTCCTGTATTCAGTGACAACATGCTGCTTGTAGCCTGCTAATCTTGTGAAGGGGCATATTTCATCCTCATGGTTTCAACATTTTCTGCATCCTGTCGCAGGCCCGCAGCCGCGAAAATGTTAGCCATGAGAATATACGCAGTGGCACACGTATGGTCCAGCTGCAACGATTGATCGAAAGCCAATATCGCAAGCTTCACATACCCCCATTTCCTACAAGCACCCAATAGAGAGAGCCACACCGCAGGATAACCAGAGTGCGGCATCGCCTCGATCGCTGCCATTGCTCTGCCGAAATGACCTGCACCGCCGAGAACAGCCACCATGCAAGTGTGGTGTTCCAGTTCTGGAATCGTGTCATACTCTCTTGTCATGCTACCGAACAGGATTTGAGCTTCCTCCAGCAGACCCGCGTGGGTGCATGCGCTGAGAACCGAGAGCAACGTTATGGCATTCGGCGAGAGCCCTTCGCTTTGCATCCGCTTGAAACAATACAGTGCTTCTTGGCCTCGCCTTTGCTGCGAATAACCTCCGATCAGCGCGTTCCATGTCGCCACATTGCGCTCCGGAAGCTCTTCGAGCACTTGTTGCGCTTTTGGGAGCACGTTACATTTTGCATACATGTCCACCAAAGCCGTACCGAGCATAATTTCCTTCTCTAGCAAGCCCATATTGATTATGTCATCGTGAATTTGTTCCCCTTTGTTGATCGCTCCTGTGCTGCCACACGCCTTCAGGGCGCACACGAAGGTGATCGCATCTGGAGAGAAACCTTCCTTTTGCATGCATTCATAACAGCTTAGCGCTTTGTCACCTTGTCCCCATTGCGCATACCCTGAAATCAGCGCATTTGATGAGACTACATTCCGCAGAGGGAGGTTCTCGTGCACTTCTTGTGCTCTTGCAAGCTCACCACACTTTGCATACATATCTACCAAAGCGGTGCCAAGCACAACATCTTCCTCCAGAAATCCCTTGCAAACGATCTCATGATGAAAATATTTTCCTTTCTCTGTAGCTCCTGTGGTCCCACATGCTGTCAAAATGCTTGTGTAAGTGATCACATCAGGAGAGAGTCCTTCACTCACCATTTCTTTCACGCACATCAATGCTTCATGGCTGTGCCCATGCTGCACATACATATCCACTAAAGCATTGCCAAGTGCGACATCCTTCTCCGGGAAACCCCTACACACGATGTCACAATGGATTTTCTTTCCCCGGTCTAAATTTTCTGTTTTGCTACAGACCTTCAACATGCAAATGAAAGTGACTGCATTTGGAGAGATGGCCTCACCTTGCATCTGCTCAAAACAGCTCAATACCCCATCACACTGCCCCTGCTCAGCATAGCCTGCAATTAATGCAGACCATGTTATCACGTTCCGGGCTGGGAGCTCCGCCAGCACTCGTGCTGCTTTGGCAAGTTCACCGCATTTCGCATACATATCTACCAAAGCAGTTCCAAGCATAATATTATCTGCTAGCATGTCCCTAAGCACAATCTCATCATGAATTTGCTTTCCCTTCTCGTGATCTCTTGTGCCACCACATGCTTTTAAGACACAAATGAAGGTAACCGCATTTGGTGAGAGGCCCTCACTCTGCATCTGTTCAAAACACTCTAACGCATGATGATTTTGCCCCTGTTGGGCATACCCTGTAATCAATGCGTTCCACGAAATCACATCACGGGCAAGGAGCTCTTTGTGCACCTTTTGTGCTTTTGCTAGCATCCCACATTTTGCATACATATCCACCAATGCAGTGCCAAGCACCACTTCCTTTAATAAGTCTTTAATCACAATCTGGTCATGAATTTGTTGACCCTTTTCGATAGATTTCATGCTTGCGCAAGCTTTCAAGATACAGATGTAAGTAAGCACATCAGGTAGTTGTCCTTCACTTTGCATGCGCTCAAAATAGTTCATGGCTTCATGATCATGGCCATGTTGGACATAACCTGAGATTATTATATTCCACGTTACGGCATTCCGTATCGGTAATCCTTCCAGCATATGTTCGGCCTCCATAAATGCTCCACATTTGGAATACAATGTAATCAAAGCACCAGTTAGATGAGGGCATCTTTTAAGAAGAAGACCCTTCTTCAGAATATCGGCATGTAATCTAGAGCCTTCATAAACATCTTTCCGCTTGGCACACTCTTTGAGCAAGCTCACAAAAGCAAAATCTTCCTTATAGTTTCCGTGTCTTTCTTTTGACTCCATATGGGCCATACTCGGCCCATTAGGGATATGACAATGGCATGTGAGAGGAAATATACAAGCAGAGGCATCCGCAGCTGCTCGCCTCGAACACCGTCAAGGATGGTTGTAACAAATATCTCTTTAACTGAAATGTATCGACCTCTAATCGGTAGTGGAAAAACATGTGTATTGATGTCTATGTATGGTGAGCAGTGGTAAAAAGAAGGTTATAGATATGTATCCATCGATAGAGGAAAACATGGGTAAAGCATCTATTTTTCATCATTGGTGCAGAACAATCTGTGTGTTGAGATAGATACGAGTACGTCTTGGAGAATATTTGCAAGCCACAAGAAACTACTATCCACATAATGATCAAACGTGGGATGAAATGCATCTGCATAGGTATATATTGATCGATCATATGCCAAAGTACACGTACATTGGCGTCCATATAGCATCCCGCACATCTGTAGAGACAAGTAGCAGGAAAATCATGCTCATCTAAACTGTGATACCGTGAAGGATTAATGTCTACGGCTATGCTAATCATATTACATACGATGTATAAGCATTTCTTCCCTCCAGGGAGCAGCAAAGATCCCACGGATCTCTTTCTACACTTCCATCCGAGTTCCCATCTTGTACTCTAGAATAGTCGACAGCAGAAAGATCAAAGAGTCGAAGCATTCCCGGCTCTTGACACCATAGCCAACACTCCGAAAGAATCGACAAAATGAAGACATTTCATGGATTGCACACGGAGCTCGATAAATACCTGGATCTGGAGGGCCACTCGGTTGTCTCTGAGCCACGAGGAAGCCATGGCTCGCAGTCCCTCTCGATCTGTGTCTGTAGTAGCCACGAAGCTCTCTCTGTTCCTCTGCATCTTCTTCTTCTTCTTCTTCTTCTT
>JBBBWG010014846.1:0-17456 GCA_037176905.1 Azolla pinnata
GGGGTGGAAGATGGAGGAGCCGAATGCGGGCCTAAACGCATTTTTTTCTTCTTCTTCTCGATGTGGTTCGGAAGTACGCCTCCAAGTTGTTGGGGTTGGTTTACAAAGATGGCTCACTTTTTGGCCCCATGTTCGTAAAGGGCTTCGTTCGCGATCGATCGAACAGGATACATTCGGACAAAAGAGATGGTAAAAAAAACCGGTAAGACAGGGCCCTTGATCTGGCGGATTACATGCGAGGATTAAGATGATCAGATCGGTTTTGCGATCGAAGAATAGCCGGCCGCGATGAGCCAATTGCATCTGCGTCGCGTGCATGGCATATGCATCAATGAGGGAGCTCTGCGGTTTGGGATCGCTCGAAGCCAGGCGAGAGATTGTAAGAGGTCTGTCTGTCTCTGGATTGACCCCACTTAGGAGGACAATGTTCGATTTGTTTCGTGGAGCATGCAGAAGAGATCACTGGCTCTGGCTTTGGCTCTTGCTCTGGCTCCATTAGAAGATACTCGGATGCAATCGTTGCAGAACTACTAGCGAGCGTGTTACATGTATCGGCCCGCTTCACCATCTTCTCTTTGAAGCTTCGATCCATGTGCCGTGTATGGCCGAATATCTTTCTAGTCGTTTAACTGTCGATCATTAGACCTCCCGGTTCTTATTGTCATCTGAAACCCGCTCGATACGTATGCTGAGTTCAACAACCATGTGACACCATCATCTGCCCATGTGACGATACCATCTACGCCTAGCCCTATGTCACATGTGGATGCATGTGCATGCATACACACACATGCATACACGCTCATGCACATGAACATAGCACACCCTAGCCCACATTCATAAGCAGCATGCACATACACATGCACCCCCGCACACATGCTCGTATGTCATGCATGTGCATATACGTACATATACACACAAGGACCTACGAACGTAGGCATGCATACATATGTACATACGCGCATGCATGGATACAAGCATATGTACATACGTGCTTGCACACAAACATACATACATACGTGCGTACATGCATACACACATATGCATATATACATACGTGCGGGCATGCATACACACAAATATGCATACATACATGGATATACGTTCCGCCGCATATGCATGCATGCATGCACACACACATACATACATATGCGTGCGTGCATATATACACATGCATGCACACATGCATACACATATATACGCATGCATACATACATGCGTGCATGCGTACACACGCATGCAGATACATACATAATGCGCGCATGCGCACACACATACATGCGTGCATGCGCACACACATACATGCGTGCATGCATACGAGCACATGCATGCATATACACACATGCATACATACACACATACACACACATGCATACACACATGCATACATACACACATACATACATACATACATACATATACACACATGCATACATACACACATACACACACATGCATACATACATACATACATACATACATATATACACACATGCATACATACATACATACACACACATGCATACATACATACATACATACATACATACATACATACGTGCCTGCATGGGTGCGCGCACCCACACATACATGGATGCAAGCATGCATACATACACACATGCACACATACATACATGCCCACAGACATACATACACGCACCGCACACATACATGCACACATACATACATGCGTGCACACACACATGCATACATACATATGCATGTTGCTTACCTACCCGCCGCCTGCACCGTCATGACCATCATGAGAGGCATCATGATCATCATGCCCGCCACCATCATGAGCATGAGCATGAGCATGAGCATGATGGGCGATCATTGTCTGTTTCTGCTGCTTCTCACCAATCGCCACCATCGTCATCCCGAAAGAAGAACTCAAAAAGAGTTTCCACACATCAAATCCATGGCAGATTGCTGGCCCAGCGTGCAGGTAAACCCGTTCACCCATTCTTCTCAGATTCGCCAACATACGTAATCGTTCCTTATACGGCCAAACACACAATTGCTCTCGCTCTCTCCCTCTCTCTCTCTCTCTCCGTCTTTTCTCCTCCCTCCCTGTCTATCTGCCCCCAATCCTCTCCCACGCTGCTTGCGGCTTGGATTGTGGAAATTCCGATCAGATTTGGGGATTTTTGTCGCCGACGATGATCATCAGGTTCCCTTTCTCTGCTTCCTAGTGTTTCCATTGCTTCAAATCAAAGCCTATGCATTTTTAAAGAGTTTTTGACTGGCCCAGATATCTGGGCGTGGGTGCGAGGATGACGAGGAAGCTTTTTTTCTTTCATCTCTGTGTGTGTGTGCGAAGAGTTTCAAAACCCCGATTAATGCGAAAGAATTTCCTGATCTGTAATGGGATCCGGAGTTTTATGTGTATGCATACGTGGTTGTGCATATCATGATTGTGCATAACATGTATATGTGGTATGCGTTTATATGCATGCGCAATTTTGTGTGCATATGCGGCCTTCATATACGATTTTGTATGTGATATGATAGGTATGTGTAATTATGATTATGTATTACATGTGCATGTCCATTTTGTGTGCGTGTGCAATTTTGCAGATGATTTCCTATGTGGTATATGCATGTGTACATTATGATTCTGTATCACATGTGTACGTACATTTTGTGATTATATGTGTATGTGTGATTTGCAGATGATTTTGTCCGTGGTATATGTAGGTGTACATTATGATTCTGTATCACATCTGAATGTGTTTGTTGATTATTTTGCACATATTGTGCAAGTTTTCATATGGTTTACTTACCTGCTTAATGGAAGTTGAAAGATTGATAACTCATGGCAAAAAGAGATCGCCACATTTTTGTCCGAGAAAGAGCACATTTGTGTGTGTTCTTGTGTATTTTCATAATCCATTTGTATGCCTTTCTTGAAAATGAGATGAACAATCCATGCCCATGTCTGCAGGGTATGAGAAGCCTCATGTAGGAGGGTCCCCTAACGGGTTTAATCTGACAATGGGAAGTGAAGAGGATGATGGTGGCAAGAAGTCAAAGCCTGTTATTAGCACATGTGAATGGACTCCTGATGCAGTTTCTTGCCTTTTGGAGAAATATGGTGAAAAATACCGTATTGGAAAGGGGTTGCTGAGAAATACAGATTGGGAGGAGGTAGCCCAGAGTGTGAATTCACTTCCCGAGATCCAAGGGCAGCCAAAAACAGTAAAACGGTGTAGGGACAAGATGGATAGCTTGAAGAGAAGGTATAAAACAGAGAAAATCAGGCTTTTGGGGGGTGGGGCAAGCGGAAGCGCTTGGGTTTTCTTCAACAAAATGGATGAGATCTTATCATCCGTATCCAAACCTATGAGGATAGCTCCTAAGCAAGCTGTATTGGTCTCCCCTGTGAATGCAGATAATCATAATCTGGTGGCCAACGAATGTGAGCACATGAATGGCTCCTCTGATAGGGCTGATGACGACTCCCTTTCCACTCCAACAAGAGATTCTGATAGCATTAGTGACCAAGATGGGTCTTGTCAAAAGAAAGAGAAAACACAGCTGGATGGTTCTGAAACCGAGTCCTCAGACGATGACGAATCCGATATACCGAGCCCTAATGCGGAAGGAATCCCAAAGAAGAAACTAGAGCAGCTTTCTGATACTATTCTGAATATGCTTGCAAAGAAAAGGCAGCAGCCAAGCTCTCATCCAATCCAGGCATTAGCTGATGCGATAGTTGGGTTCTCAGATGTGTATGCAAGGATCGAGTTAGCGAAGATGGAAGTCTACACTGACTTACAACTTGACATAGCCAAGCTTCAAAGCAGGGGGGGACGTAGGAAAAGGAAGAAGGTGCTCCCTAGTTTTTCTGGTTCAGAGATTATGAAATGAGCTCCAAATCTTCATTCTCTTACTTAGTAATGGATCACATTTCTGACTACGCAGATATACAAGGCTGTCTGTTGAGGTGCTTGCACCTTCATTTTTGAACTGGATTGTTGCTAATTCAACCGCATTATCCATTTCTAAAGCAAAGGATGTCTTCCAAGAGCTATTAGGCATCCATGGAAAGGAACCTTATTTGTGTAATCTATTCTTTGTTTGATCTGTCGTGCTCATGAAGAGATGCACTGCTATCAGAACGAAAAACAAGAAGGGGGGATTTGTAAATCTAAAAATGTACTTGTATATGGGTAAGAATGCATACACAACATGTAATGTATGCATATGGGCTTTTACATATGGACATTCATATGGACATGTAAATGTATCAGCTCTCAAAAAATATGACTTTTTGTTCTGTTTGAGGTCACCTTGTACTTATAAATGATAAAGAGTACGAGAAGATTTAGGGCGTGCTTGATAGATCAATGTGCAATTTTTTCAAAACATAAGGGATGCTTTCTGGCCATAGAGCCAAGTGGTGTTCTTATTACTCTCTGAGATTGTGGAAACCTCGAAAGCAGTAACGAAGTGAAATCTTTTGTGATCTCCTGTGAATGTAGTCACTTGGATCTGGTCAAATTGTGGATTTTCAGTTCATTATTTGTGCGAAATTTGGGCTTTGCTAGGACAGAAGTATCTCTCTCAAATGTCAGGTAATTATAGTATGTGGGCAAAATAAAGTTTGTATGTTGCAAGTCTTAATACCCAGCCTGAAACTTCCTCCTATGGTTACTTCCAAATTGATTGCCTATTTTCATACAGGCCTGGGAGGGCAGACAGCTGTTGTACTTCATTTTAGTGCTCTTTATTCTGAGGCATCAATTTTCACTGAATTCTCTCTGACATTCATCTTCCTGTGGTTCCATCTCAAAGTATTTGCATGAAACAGGTATCCCATCTTGTCGGTACACATGTTCTTTGCCCCGTCTCAGCAGAGCCCATACCAGTTCCCATTCTTTGTATTAGAAGCTAAATTCCCAGCTCCATTACTTGGAATAACAATTCTTAAGTAGTTAAGGCCAAACCCTACCTGAATACCAGGTATCTGCTGTATCAGTGCTGAGGATCATCATTTCAGTCTTCACTTCAAACCCTATAACCATGAATCGCATCTAATAATCTCTGTAATGTTGGTTATTTGTAGGGCCAAGGCTACCAATGCAGCATTATATGAACGAAAGAAAGAACGTGAAGAACCCAAAATCAATGGTTTCTGTCCATGCTCCCAAAGGCTGCTGCTCCATTCATTGTCTTTACCAATCGATCAATGCAGAAGATAAATGAAGGATGCAGATATTGCAAAGAACAATTTGTCAAAAAAAAAAGACAATCAGCACAAGAGACCGCAAGGTAAATCCGGCCCTTGTACGTTTTTCAAAGCCTCTAATGGAAAAGGGAAAAGATACAATAATAATCGGTTGGAATACGGACTTTCAGCTAAAAAAAGATCATAATACATTCACACAAATCCAATATTTTGTTCAGCCTTTCTTGGTGAACGCTGGAGAGAGAACGAAGTTTCTGTTCAGATCCTGGCCGGACATATGGCCTTTTTGATGGTTCTCATCTTCACTATACGCCCAAAATGAACATCATGAGGATGTACTATGGTGAGGAAGGACTCCACCTGGATGTTCTCATTTTTCATTTGTATCTTGATCGATTGCTGAAGTCAAGGAATGCTCAGAATACTTCGGGCTAGTTAAGCAAATTCAATTCAGGAAATTTTGATGTAGTGGTGAACATGTATTGGTGATCTTAGCCTAAGGACATGCACTGGTTAATGTGCTAATAATACATACTTGCTGTTCAGGTATCCATAAGAAGCAGATAAAAAACCGCTGTTATCATTGGTGCAGGTCATCTATCACATCAAAGCAAAAAGAGTTCTAGGATAATAGCATGTAGAAATAGATCTAAATAAAGTTTGCGGTTGGTGATAGAAGACATTATACTGAGTGAGAATTTGGCCAAAGAATTTGTGTCAAAACATGCTTGAAATGACATTCGGTGTATCAACCTGAAATATATGAATGTTTGCATCATCATGCTTTTCATGCACTCTTTTGAATGCTGTTGACGTTCTGATATGGAGATGCACACACATACCCTTTCTTTCCTTAGAAACTTAGCTTGTCACTTGGACATGCATCATAGTTTGCTTTTTCACACATTATTTTAAAAATCTTGTGATTTAGATCTGTCTGCCCCAGTGAGGCAATAACAAAATACTTGCACTTCATGGCCATTCAAAGAAAGGATGTGGACGATCTGACAGCAAAATGTTATACATCTGCTCAGTCACATCCTTGGTTGTAGTCCCTTCATACATGCAGGTAACTACAACTTCATTGCAGTCTTTGAATTGGCTTAACATATGGTTACACACAGAGAAGAAGGTAGTACTTGAAATTGCGTAGAGCTCTAAGAAAATCTGTAGATGGCACTGGGCAGTCTTCACTTAGAGACTGTACTTGTTAAAGACAGAATCATCTGTATCTGTACCTTGGATACTAATACAAAGACACATTCTTGTGAAAACATGAACAAGGATATTACTGTACAACTGGGGCATCAGTTTCCGCGCTTTTCATCAATCGGTTCTTACGGCGCTCTTTGTACTCATCAGGTGGAAACTCGTGGTCGAGCTCTGGCTTGTTCATTTCTATCCCGATGAAGGCAAAGATGAAAAGCACCATTGCAAGGAAAATGTAGTCCGTCTGCAGCAATGGGCAGACAAGTGTCATCTCACCTTACGATGAAAACTGAAGAATCATGATACATGTCAACCAAGGAGGAGGTTAACCACCTCTTCCTTTGCCCTACATGTGATGATATTGTGTATGCATGAGCAAGAGCATGCATGCAGTAGAACATTTAGCACATTCTGCAAGAATAGCTGGCACACATACCTCAACACCGTATGCCATCATCAAATACAAGGCTGGTAGTGTACCCCATGCTAGAACAGCTGTAAAGAACATTCCGCTTGGTATTGGTCATTAATTCATTATAACACAAAAAGAAGTATTTGATTTGGGTTCTTAGAAGTGCTTCCTTCTCTTCAGAGACGTACCCTTACCCATCCTTCGAAACTCTATTCTACAGATGCTAAGACCCTGTCCATCGCTTCCCTCTTCGCATATACATTGTGTGTTTAGGGGTAAACAAGGATGAGTATGTGCTGAAACACACAGTGGAGCAAAGCCAAGCTGAGCACCAACTGCCAACTGCAAGCTTCAGCTATTTTCAAGCCACTCTGAAAACATCCCACCACTAAGAGGTCTACTGTGTGAACAAGTGACTGCCACTGCTGTATGCAATCATGAAATTTGGCCAAGACTGTTAGTAAGACATCAGAAAGGTCGTCTATGTTTTAGTCTCTAGTTAGTATGACCAGAACATCCTCTAGAACTTCCATAACACAATATTGTGCTTTGGCATGCAAATGCAACAAGGTGTTCTTGGCCGGATAAAAAAGACTCTTAGCTATCACATGCTAATGCCCGAATAGATACGTATGAAACTTCTTATATTGTTGTCAAAGTGCTTCTCTTGATCCATATAAGCTGCAGTATTGTGTTACATATGAAATGTTCCTTGCTAGAAATTACAAAGCCCTCAGGTTGTTGAATGTTGATCTTCTAATCCTTACCACCATACCCTCAACTCTCTGTGGTCATACTTCTCTATAGGAGAGAAGATCCCTTACTATGTATACATAACCTTTGACAACTAGACTTGTCTTGTACATACGTGTCTTTGCCATTATCTTATACTTCGACTTATCTAGAAAACTGTCCTTTCTTTTGGTAGAAGGCCCCAAATCCAAAATGCCATTTGCAGAGAAAGATTTTACTGCATTGTAAGCTTCGACTGCTACTAATAACTGCACATCACTTTGCCTCGTAAGCTTGAGGTTCACCCCAATTAGACTATATAAAATATTGCAAAAAGTGGTCATATCTATGTGCAGTCTTTCTAAAGTGAGTAGCCTTGCATACTGATCTATACAAGGTGACCAATTATTTTCAAAGCAGCTTTCAAAGCAGTTTGCAGCACCTCCAATAGTTCTAATGCCAAATTCTTCATATTCCATTTTGCTACCAAAGCAATTCCATTATTGTTTTGAGAGGGAGAGAGGGAGAGAGAGAGAGAGAGCATGATTAGGTCATGATAATGCTTTGTCAATTATACATAGAAAGATAGGTATCCTACCTTGGCCTCCAGTTGGTCCACCAGCTGAAACAAATACTTCCTTGACAGCTTCCCAGAAATCAACTGACAAGATGAAAACCTGGAATTGATTAGGAAAAATAAAAGAATTCACTAACAAAAACAAGAATAGCTCATAGTGCAAAAACATGATGAAAAGTTAATGGGAGTTTCCTTAGTATGAGATGATTCTAGTTCTAAAAAACTCTCAACATAAACCGCACGAGAGCAGGAATCATTAGAAAGCACTCTCCTCAGGTATGTAGGAAAGGGTTTCAAAATAAGACAAAAGAAGAAATGTAAATATTGCCACATAGTCAATATAGTGATTCTTATGCACACAGCGAATCATTTCCAAAGTCATAGTAGGGATGGGTGACCCATCATACAATAGTGCTTCCTCATTCCTCCCTTTCATGAATTATTACAACTCTTCATTCATACATAATCTCTTATATACATGTCTCTTCTATTCTTTTTTATCTTCTTATACATTTTGAACTACACACTCTTTACACTTTAACTGGCACCAATAAAAAAGCTAAAATAATAAGTTGAGCTGCTTCTCAAATCAAACTTACCATTTTCATCTTCCTTGTGGAATGTATGGTGACCATCGACATAGCCATATTCAAAGTCATCCATCTGCAAAAAGGATACAAAACCAATAGATTCACGGAATTAATTAAAAGAGAAAAATGTAGTCAATCCTTGGGATATGCATCAGCATTTACCATTCAGTGAAGATAGTATTGATGTGGAATACAGTTCATACGATGATGATGATTATGGTAGATATGAATAAATTCATACAGTTGCCATGTACATTGAAATGTTGCATATCAATGACATCGTATGATAAATAATGATGATGATGAATAGTTTCATATAATGGTGGTGGCAATAGAATGAGGATAATAAGGTGGTGATGAGATGGAATAACGATGAATTTACTTCATATGGTGATGGTGGTGGATAACCTAATATGCTGATGATTTTGTTGGAAAACTTCACACCATGATGATGATGATGGTTGCTGGCAGCTTTGTATGGTGATGAACAACTTCTCAAGATGATGAAAATCTCGTGGACATTGTTGTTGATGATGGACAACTTCATCATCGACAATGTCAACAACATTTTTGATGGCAATGCGATAATTTCATGTGGTGATAACAGTGACAGTGAAGATGAATGTATGACTTCAAATGGTGATGAGAATGACAAATGACAATCATATTGTACAATGGATAACTTCACTGTCATTGATAAGAGCTTCATATGGTGGTGATGGTGATATCAAGTGGTGATGATGAAAGATTTCAATACATTTGATAAGGATGACAACGATGATGATCACTATGACAGGGACTCATCTCACCAATTCTTCCCCAGCTGTCTGGAGTTCATCGATACCAGCATTCTCAGGCAGGTCAGGTTCGATTCCGTAGACCTTATTCCCTGCTTTCAATGGCGTAGCTGTACACACTCGCCTCGACACCAGATTTGCCAATCCCAACCCTGATGGCTGACTTATTTCCAGAGGCCTCCACCTTAGCATATTCACCCATCAATAATGAGATCGTGAAAAGACAATGGCATTTTCCTCGGCCAGAATTGGAGTACGCCGAGTCGGAAAGAATCCAACGGCTCAAATCATTTTACGACAAAACAGACAAACATATCCAAGATAGCAATAGAATTAGGGGTTTAACAGCACATGAACCCATCTAAAAAATCGTTCAAATTAGGTTACGACCAATCAAAGACATCACCAAAGGATGTGTTATAGCCTATCATCAAAGGTATCAAAGACATTAGGATATATACCCATCAAAGACATCATCAGATGACGGGGTTGTGACCTAACAAAAGATAGTAATCACATTAGATTGGAGACCATCAAAAGCATCATGAGCAGATGATGGGCTACAATCTAACAGAAAAGATCGATCACATGAGGCTATAAACCACCCATCAAAAGATATCATCAGATGATGGGTTGTGGCTCGACACAGACATCAAATCACGTTTAGATTGCAACCCATCAAGGGCATCATCTGGAGAGTGAGCTACGACGCGATAAAAGGCATCGATCGCAGTAGGTTATAACCCATCAAGGCCATCTAGGCAGCACTAACCCAGCAAAAGACATCAGTGGAATTAGGGTTAAAACACAACAAGCGTATGATACACATCGCTGAAGTTATGGAAAACCGAAACTTGGGATTCAAGACACAAGGAGGCCGATCATCCATCCAGTGTACACTCAGGGCAAGAAGAGAAAAAGGAAGCATTGGGAGCGAATCTTTCGTTTGGTATTTACCTGGAAGGCACAGCAGAAGGAGAGGCCCTGGATATGGAGGGCAGGAGCAGGCCACAGTGTGGTGGTGAGGTTGCCATTGGAAAGGGGGGGGGGGGATAGCTCTGTGGCTATGGTGCTTCAGGGTTTCCACAGAATTTGCACAAATTGCCCAAGAGCCCAATTTCTATGTGTGTTACAAAGTTGTACAAGAAAAGAAGAGAAGAAGAGGGTCAAGAGACAACAACAAAGGGCAATCTGGGCAAATCAGAAAAAACCTATTGAGGGGCATTTTTCTGGTGAGTAATGGAAAACCACAACAAGGGATCGATTGATAGAAAGATACCCATCGATCGGCACGAAGGCCCGAAGATCGCCGCAGATTCGTAACCCGACCAACGTTGTGTCGCAAATCGATCGGCACGATCCATTCTGAAGCTGGCCATAATTGACTAACTACAAGGTAACCCGTTTTATCATCGAGCTGCGGAATACTACCATTGGCATCGTCATGCTCTCCCCGACGTCACAGCATCTTCTGGTCCTCGAACCCGCACCCTTCCTGGGCCCCTTTGAAGCTGTCGAAATTGGATGAGCTAGCAAAGCTCGTTGACTTGTGCGATCGACGCGGTTTATAAGCATCGGGGTGGGGATGAGCCTTGCAGGTGAGATGGACAAGCAAGCTCGGGGAACAATGGATCGGGACTCGCGATTCGGGCTCTGCCAGAAAACCCGAGTTTCACACGCAAGGAGAGGGAGGCCAATCACAGCGATGGATCGGAACGGTGGAAGACATTGACCCAGGAGATCCATCCAGTACTCTAGCCAAGCCAGGCAAGCAAGCATCTCTATCTATCTGCAAACTTCTTGCTTGGCAATTGGACCTTTTCTTCTCTACCAAAAGAAGAGAGGTATGACTTTGTATGATACATGCATTCTGCAACAAAAGGAACTCTCTTCCTCCTCCTTTTCTTTCCCACAATGAAGAGGAGGAGCAAGCAGCAGTGCAAAGAAGAGGAGAGCAGGTCAGCACATGCACCAGATTTGCAAGAAGGTAAATGCTCCTCCTCCTCCTCCTCCTCCTCCTCCTCCTCCTCCTTCTTCTTCTGTACTTATCTGCTCTGTTGCTTTTCCCCTGTTCTTGAAAGGAAGGAAGGAAGGAAGCATACACACACACACACACACACACACACACACAGAGCCACAGCCACATGTGTGTCTGTATGCAGTTGTAGATGGTGATGAGATAGGAGGGTAGGCAGCAGACACATGTGCTGCTTCCATGGCAACAAGAGAGGGATTGGCGGCGGCGGCGGCGCATAAGCAGCCGATGGAATCGGAGGCAGCCAAGGACAGCAGCAAAGAAGAAGGAGAAGGAGAAGGAGAAGAAGAAGAAGAAGAAGAAGAAGAAGAAGGAGATGGAGATGGAGATGGAGATGGAGATGGAGATGGGGATGGAGAAGAGATGTTGACAAGAAGGAGCAGAGGAAAGAACCGCGATGCGGCGGCGGAATCGGAGCCGCCATGGCGGAGGAGCAATGGAGGAGGAGGAGGGGAGGAGCAGGCATCGGCGGCGGCGGCGGTGCCATGGAGGTCCTTCTACTGCGCGCTGACGGGGGAAGTGATGAAGGATCCGGTGGACATAGCATCGGGCGAGACATTCGAGCGGAGCGCGATCGAGGCGTGGTTCGAGGGGGGCAATTCGGTGTGCCCGAGGACGGGGGCGCAGCTCGCGGACCTGCGGATCTGGCCCAATGTGGCCCTGAGGAGCTCGATCCGCGAGTGGGAGGCGCGGGCCGCGTTGGCCAGCATTCGGGCGGCGGCGGCAAGCCTCGACTCTGGCCCCGAAGAAGCCTCGGTGCTTTCCGCCGCCTTGAAGGAGCTCCTTCGCCTCGCCCGGGATCGAGATTCCCACAAGGACTCGATCCGATCCGAGGGCCTCCTCCCGGCCATTGTCGCCACGCTCTCCAGCCGCTCGCCCGACGTCCGCCGCGACGCGCTGCTCGCTCTGCAGAGCCTGTCGATCGGGAACGGCGTCAACAAGGTAAGTTTAACCACCCAACTAGCGAACTAACTCGGGAACGACATCAACAGAGGTAATTCAACTGACTGACTGACCGACCGACTGACCGACCGACCGACCGACTGACTGACCGACTTGGACATGCATGTTTTTCTTCTTCTTTCCGGAAAAATATCGCGATTCTTCGTTAGTGGATATGTATGTTATTACACCGATGAGCAAGTGCGGTCCTTACGTAGGTAGCTACCACCAACACAAATCTCTCTATCCATTGCCTTGGATTGGCCCCCTGCTCCAATTTAGAACGAACGCCAAGCTTAATGTGGCGTTGTTTTTCCGTCCCCCGTCCTATACCGACTTGTCTAGCCGGGAAAATCCATTTGCAAGCCGAGGCAAATCTCACTTCAGCACTTGTGTGCCACACTCCGCTTCTCTGCGAGAAGCCGATCGTCCGGTTACTGCTTTATTGGAGGTGCCTTTTAAGCTCATCATATTGCCCCTTTGGAACGGTTGTGATGTCTCTCTCTCTCTCTCTCTCTCTCGCGCGCGGTCTCTTCAGGAGGTTCTTCGATTCGTTGAAAAACCCTGTTCTTTGCATCCGCGGGCATTCCCGGATGTACCTTAACTTGGACATGCGAATTACGAGCGGGATAAGATCGCCGAGAGTTTGTTTAGGGTTTAGGATTTAGGGTTGTAGGTCCATTAAGAAAACGCGCGGAAGGCTTTTCGCGCCAGGAGAAGATCGCCGACGCGGGCGCCGTGGAGCTCGCGGTGCGCTCGCTGGCGCGGGGCGCCCACGAGCACCGGCCGGCGGTCGGGCTCCTCCTGGAGCTCTCCACGGACGCTTCGGCCCGCGCGCGGATCGGCAAGGCTCGCGGCTGCATCCTCCTCCTCGTCGCCTTGCTCGGCAATGCTTCTGCCGATCCCGAGGCCGCCGCCGCCGCTGCGCAGCTCCTCGCGCGCCTCTCGACCGACCTCCAGAACACGGTGCAGATGGCCGAAGCCAACTACTTCAAGCCCCTCGTGCACGGCTTGCTCCACGGTACGTTTGCTCGCGGAAAGGGGGGGTGGGGACCGATGTCTTTCTCCGTTCGATCCTCCTTCTGTCGCATGTCACGAAAACCCGCCCCCGATTCGCCTCTGAAAAAGAGCCGAGAGATCGACGAATATATATATGTGTCATGGGCTTGATGCGATCGAGCTCTCCTTCGTTTCTAGGGCCCAACTCGTCAAGCCGCACGCTTCTCGCTAGCGTCTTGGCTAGGATGGATCTGACGGAGCAGAGCAAGGCGGCGATCGCCAGGGAGGGCGCCATCCCGCCCCTCGTCAGGATGCTGTCGAGCGCCAGGCTCGAGGCGAGGACGGCGGCTCTCGGAGCCCTGCGCAAGCTCTCCACGCACCGCGGGAACCGCGGCGCGATGCTGCACGCGGGCGCCGTCCCCGCGCTGCTGCACCTCCTCTTCTCGGTCACGTCGGTCTCGGTGAATCTGAAGGAGGCGGCCGCCGCCACGCTCGCGAACCTCGCCGCCATAGAACCCGATGCGGAGCGTGCCCGGAAGCCGCTGGGCAGGCACGGCGGCGATGCCGCCGAATCGGGGAACGTCGTCGACCCCGAACAAGCACTGGGAAGCGGCCTCCACTCGGACGAGGCCATCTCGCAGCTGCTCTCGCTGCTCAACCTGGTGGGGCCGGCGGTGCAAGAGCAGCTTCTCCGAGCTCTCCGCGGCCTGGCGTCTTCCCCGCCGCCGTCTGTCGCCGCGGCGGCGAGAGCGAGATTGAGAGAGGCTGGCGCATACCAGCTTCTGCTGCCCCTTTGCGAAGCCGGGGACGCGGAGGTGAGGGCGAACGCCGCGGCGCTGCTGGACGAGGTCTCGGAGGAGGAGGAGGGGATCGAGGAGAGGTTCGCGGAGCTTTTCGGGCAGACGTACGTGAGCGCTCTCGTGAGGCTGCTGGCGTCGGAAAGAGGGGAGGAGCGCGCGGCGGCGGCCGGCGTGCTGGGCAAGCTGCCCGAGAGCGATTCGCGCCTCACGGCGATGCTCTGCGCCGCCGACGCCCTCGCGCCGCTCCTCGACAACCTCCGCCTCGCCACCGCGCAGCCAAGCGGCTCGTCCACACCTTCCTCCGCTCCTTCGCCGAAGCTCCTGGAAGCCTCCTGCAGAGCGCTGCTGCGCTTTGCTCCGCCGTCGAACGTCAGTCTGCAGCGCTCGGTGGCGGAGCGGGGCGCGATCCCTCTCCTGGTTCGGGCGTTGGCCGCGGGCTCCCGCGACGCCCGGCGCGGAGCCGCGCTCGTGCTCGGCCGGCTCTCGGAGAGCACGCCGAAGCTCGCCCTTCCGATCGAGGACGGCAAGGAGCCGGGGTGCATCCCGTGCTTCTTCCGCGTGCGCCTCGCGCGCAGCAAGAAGGCGGCCGCAAGGTGCAGGGTTCATGCGGGGATGTGCTCCACCACGGGCTCGTTCTGCTTGGCAGAAGCGGGGGCGATCGGCCCGCTGGTGCGAGCGCTCGGCGATGATGATGATGATGATGATGCCGACGACGACGACGACGATCACGAGGACGCGGGCATGAAGAACGGTGGCGGCGGCGATGGGCCGGCGGCGGCGGCGGCGGCCCAAGAGGCTCTGCTCCGTGCTCTCTGCACCCTCCTGAAGGATGAGACCTGGGAGAAGGGCGCGGATGCGATCGCAGACGCGGGTGGCCTCCCGCCCATCGTGAGGCTGCTCTCCGCCGGGTCGCCGCAGGTAGCGGAGCGAGCCGCCTGGATGCTGGAGCGCTTCTTCCGTTCGGACAAGTACTGCGCCGAGTTCGGGGCCCGCGCGCAGATGCCGCTCATCGACCTCACGTTGAAAGGGAGCCCTGCGGCGAGGTCGCTGGCCGCGAGGTGCCTGGCGCACTTGCAGATCCTGCACAACCAGTCGACTTACTTTTAGCGCGCCGGGGGAAAAGAAAACATCGTCTCCGTCTCCGTCTCCGTCTCTGTCTCGTCTGTCTGGCGCAGCAGAAAACCCCGGAGAGATTCCTTCGCTCCCCAGCTGGGGCGACTCGAAAAATCGCGGCCAGCTGTGCCTGTCTCAGTCCGAATTACACGCTTGCGCAGTTTGGCAATCGTATTCGATGGTGCGTTGGATTCGTCCCACCATCGCTGTATACTAGTCAGTACAGATTAATGCCGCGAGGTCCCTTTGACCTCACCAATTCAATCGGAAGAAAGGCCCCGGCCTATGTATACATGTCTGGTCGAAGCTTAAGGGCCCTCTTAAGATGGTGGTTTGTATTCATTGGTGCTAGCAAAGAAGTTTCAAGCGCCGTTCTCTTAATAAAACGGAAACATGTGTGTAAGTTCAAGACACTGCGTGGCTATTTTGTTTTGGCCTTGTTATTGTCCCTCTGTTGGGATGCAGTTGTCCACAACTGTCTCCGTTGTTACTCTTATTCCTTCTGGAAGCCGGCCCACATTTGGTGAAGCATTGGCAAGCCACTTTGAGATGGTCTTCGATCATCATTAGAGGCACCTTTGGGTCTAGGATAGCTGGCTTTGGCTGGGCCCCGTTTGTCTGTCGAGCTTGATCGCTGGCTGATCCTCTGGAGCAATGCAATGGCCATTATCAGGATGAGTGGGGTGCTGATGTCTTGTCTCGACCGATCGATCGACGTCTCTTTTCCGTGTACATATACGTACGTACGTATATCAGCTGTTCTGGACGATTCTCTCGACGCTTGTACGGTCTCGTGGGTAGGTATCCTCTCGCTCTCTCGCGTGCCCTCTCCCTTTAAAGGACGAGATGAATGAAGGAAAACTACATCCAACTCCTCCGAAACCCTAAACCCTAAACCCCGAGCCCTGAGCCCTGAGCCCAAAGAGACAAGCAGACCGTTCTGCGGTCGACATGCATGCATGCATGTTAGGAAGGGAGGCATATGCTTTGTGAATTGATCTGATCCCCCGGCCGAAAGAATCTTTTCTTTTTGCCTCCGTGCCCCCCATAATCTCTCTTTAATCTCGGGCCCTCGCTCCCAATTCACGATCTTGGCCGTGCTCCCTCGACCGCAGACCTCTTGTCACTCGTATGTTACACTGAACGAGAGTTCAAATCTCTCTACCAGCACTTCTGTGAACTATTGAACTGCTCTTTTCGCTGCATCTTCCCTTTTGGTATGATATGGGCAATGGCAATGGGGGGAGAGGTCAGGCAAGAATCATGGCGGCGCCGGGCATGGCCACGGAGAGCTCGCGAGCGTGGCACAGTAGCGATGGCGAGAGAAAGAAAGCCAAAGGGGTTTGGTTAGAAAGGAGCACATCAAAGGGGAGTCATTGACTGGGATGTGGTGTTTGAAATCCCTTGATTTTGGGGGTCATGCAAGAAATGGGAGGGGGACAAGGGGGGAGGTCAAAGAATGGGAAATAGAAAAAAAAGGGGGGAGCCCATTCTTTGGTGGTTTGTTTACACAAATCACACCAAATGCCCTCCTCACTGACAACAATCCCCTTCTAGCTCATACCCTCTTTCTGCCTCCTTCCTCTTACCTCCTATCTATCTATATAAGCTGGGGGCATTTCCAAGATGGGCTTGCATTGGGCAGGGGGGGGGGGGGGCCATTGAACCAGCCCCTAGTAGTGAGTGGGGACAAAGCGCCATGGCCCGAATCGCGACAACTGCCAGAATTGCGGCATCTGTAGAGGCAGGAGGGGTGAGATTAGAAGAAGAGGATTGAATTTAGCGCACCATCTGGCCCCCCGGATCGAACTTACTCAACCGTAACCCAAACCCAAACCCAAACCCTAACCCTAACCCTAACCCAAACCCAAACCCTAACCCTAACCCTAACCCTAACCCTAGGCATGGAGGGCAAGCTGGCGGCGTGGGCGGTGGGCCACAAGTGGGTGCTCCTCGCGGCGCTGGCGGCGTTCCTGGTGGCCGCCGACCCGCTGTCGCTCGGGCCGCTCGGCCGTTTCACACACGAGTACCGGCCGATGCGGCAGTCGGTCGCGCC